>VZRX01011948.1:127233-199242 GCA_013398075.1 Notiomystis cincta
TTTTTTTTTTTTTTTGAGGCATCACGATGAGAAAGTTTTCAGCGCGCTGAGGTCTGGTGAATTGCTTTCAATTCCGCAACTTAATATGTGGACTTTCAGGGCAGCCCCGGCTGCAAGGGCGGTCTCTCTGTATCTCTGATACAGATACAGCGAAGCTCTGGTTAATGTTCGCGATCTGGAACTTGCCGAAGCAGATGTCCCTCGTGGCAGCCTTTCACAGAAGTGTTGTTGACAATAGATGGCATCAGTTTTTGTTTTCAGCCTTCGACACGAACGTTTCTCCTGAAGATGCCTTTCCCGTTAAAAGAGGGGATTAAAAAACCCCACTGGGGTGGGAAGGGAGCCCTTGGAAGCCTGGGGGTGGGTTTGTCAGAGCGCTGCTGAGGGGGGCTGGCTCGCAGGCTCCCCTTCCCTCTCCTCTGACAGGCTGGGACAGTCGGGAAGCGTTGTGCAGGGCTGGCTGCTGAGAGCGGGCTGTTCTGCAGGGCAGGGAATTTCTCAGGGAAAGGGCTGGGAAAGTGAACGGAGGGAGGGAGGGAGAGAGGGAGGAAGTTAGCTGCACACCAACACTCGGTAGCTGCAGACACTGACCAAGCTGCTAAGCTCTGGCCAGACCTGCAGGGATAGAACAGATTTGTCTCATATGTCATATGTTGTTTGGAGGAATGAAAACATAACTGTTTTAAAATGACTTTTTTTATTTTATTTTTCTATGGAGCAGTTGTTTTCAGAGGAGAATTTCCTTTCAGGGTGGGCAGTTTTTGTACAATTTTGCCTGAGAAGTCTTCCCCTGCTAAAAGGCAGACAGTAGAATATTTTTGGAAAATAACACATTCCCTCCTTGGCAGCAGCTCAAAGCAAATAAGGAGGCAGAGTGGGATTTTTTTGTAAGAACCATGTATTTATTATAATTTGTCTGTTTTAGATACCATGCTGTGAATGATTGTGTTGTGTGATTTGCCATTGAAGAACCCTAGGACTCTGCCCCCATTCTTTCTCTGTCTCATTAAATGTAGCAATAAGTCCTCATCTGCAGCAAGTCTCATCTTTTTCTTTAGACAGGGTGGGATCCTAAAACTACACACACCAAAACCAATGGAACAGAATTTTTTAACGTAAATTACAAATGGAGCAAAACTTTTAGTCCATCTGCTTAATTAAATTGCCTTTAAGATGAAGCTGGGCAGAACTTTTTCTCAGTATATTTGAGGAATTGATAGGTCTGCCTTTTTTGGAGAAGCCTCTTGGATAGGCAGTCCTAGTCAATAAAACCTGCATATGTTAATGTAGTGTCTAAATCATGATGGCAGGGAAGAAATACCAGATGAGATGTCTGTGAACAAGAGACTCAGTTGAAACAATTTGTTTTTCCGGAAAACTCCTCTTTGTTGCCACTTGCAGTGACAAGAGGATCGATTCCACAGCCTTCACTCACAGGATTAGTCCTGGTGAAATCAATACCATCATTAATGGATTCAGGGCCTGGTGCAAGGGCAGTCCTGTGTGCTCTGAATACACTTTGACAGTGAGTGATGTAAGCATGTTTTAGGAGAAAAAGGGATTTTCCACAACTGCTCCTTCATATACTCACAGCATTATTCTGACATGCAAAGGGGTCACTTCCCTTGTGCTTTTATTCCTTGTCCAACACTGATATACACAATGCAACAGTGACACTGAAAGACAGGTGATTTGAAAGGAAAGTGAAAGGGAGGGGGTGTAAGTTCCTCTGGCTGGCATTCGAGGGAAAATTGAAGTGCATTTAGATGGGAAGGTCTTTTATTCCTTGGTCTCATTCATGGGGGGGGCACAAGTGCCATGGAGGATCTGTCCAATCCCACCCAGGGTGCAGTGCTGCTTATTCCAGGTGGGAGACTGCAAAGGCTGGGCAAGGCTTTTCTCGTGGCTGCCTGCTGGGAGCTGGCTTCTGTCCTGTGAAGGTACCAGGGAGGGTCTATCGAGAGCCTGACTGGAAGTCCTCCTTGTTTCACACTTCTCTTGGCACAGCTGGAGCAGCCCTGCCTGTGGGAAGTGATCTTTTCACTGTAGAAAAGTGAGAGCCTGCAGGACTTCCTTCCTGCAGGACAAATGGAACTCAGGTGTTCTGGGACTGTGGAAAATACTCTGATTTCTCAGTAGATGCTTACATGAGACCTGTTCTTGTGGGCTGCCTGAGATTTACTATGTATTAAAGATCAGTGGAGTCCTTAACCCCTGTCTGCCAAGGGTGCAGCCTGGAACATTTGACCACAGTGTGTGAGCAAAGAGGGACAGGAAACCATATATGCCTAAGAATGAGAGGGCCAGGAGATCATTGCTGTCCATCTGCAGGGCTTGTCTGGACTCTCCTGGGCAGGGCAGAAAGCACCAAAAAAGGTAACAGGGCAGAAGGGGAAGTGCAGTCCTGTGAACCTTCCACTGCCTTTGAGAGGAGCTTTATAGGGAATGTGCAGGATTGGGCTCCAGGTGTACAAAGCCTGAGGCACGCAGGCCTGTGACTGCAAAGAGTGGGAGTCTGCCTTCAAAGCGAGCTTTCATTCTTTAAAAATTGTCTCCTCCTTAGTAAGCACCCCCTGGCAGCTCGTAACAAAAAGTTGCTTCTTTACCCCAGCCTTGGAACCGTGCAGGGGATGGTTTGCTGGCTTTGTGCAGAGCTGCTGAGGGGTTGAAATGGGTGAGAAGGGGTTTGGGGGACAGCTGTACTGGCAGGAGGTCACCCACCTGTGTGTAGGCATCTCCTCTTGAGGTGCTGTTCCTGCCTGGAAGATGTAGCTCCTGCTTGTCAAGGACTGGGCTAAGGATTTGCCAAGGATTTGGATTGAAATTTGACTCGGAGGCATTTGAAGATCAGATTAGATCTGACCTTTCTGGATGAAACACCGAGGTCACAGGACAGTTGAACTGTATAACTTTTTGTTTTTTTCATTCCTCATGCTTTTTTGTACATTCAACAGGGAAGGCCGCTCAGTACTCTGTAATTTGGGATCCCTCCCACCCCCGGGGGAGCTTGCTTCTTGAAAGAGATCTGATCAGCCAAGAAGGTTAGGGGATGTTACACTGTTATTTAGCCGGTACCTTAGCTGGATGGTTTACACGCTGCATGAAGGAAGTGCTCCTTTCCATGCATTTTTCCTTTGGAACTGTGCTTGGTGCTTATAAACGCTGGGAGGACTGGCCCTCAAGAGGGGAAAACTGTCTGGGCAGCACAGGGGTGCCTCCTGATCACAAAATCTCTGCTACAGCAGTGTTGAGGCCAGTGGAATTGCTTGTGGGGACTGTGCTGCTGGCCTGCAGTAAGGGCAGGACCAAATAGCTGAGGAAGCAGGGGAAAGGAAGGGAAAAAGCAGCAATATCTTAAGCCACTGGAGTAATTCCTCCTTTGAATTTTTTCCTGTGGTCATAAATACCTGGTGAGTCACTTAATGGCTGTGTGTCTGTTTCTCTATCTCCAAGTAAAGGATCATCTGTACCTTTCTGTATTTAGCCCATGGGTCTGCTGGGGCTTAGTCCATTAGTGTTTATAAAGAATTTGCAATACCACAATGCCAAGTTTAAGCACTGCCTAAAACCTTATTTTTGACTGATTTCCCAGAAAATCTTAGACTTCTTTTCTTGGTGTGTTCACACAGATATGTGTCTGACTTCTAGGTTATGGGTATAAAACCACTGAAGTCCAGGGAATGATGTGGAAGGTGGACCAAGGCTCACTGGTGACACTGTGCTGTCATGTCTTGAGGGAATTTCCTTCAGATTAAATTTGAAGATTGAACTGCTTGTGCTGCTTCTGGACCAGTCTTCCTGTGAAGCTGTCATGCATGTTCCAAAAATGCACGAAGGCAGCTTTTGCTCACAGATCCACCACGATGTCATAAGCTTGGAAGCAAAATTACCCAGCAAGCTGCTGAACCTTATCTGCTTGCTTAGTCTCATGTTGATGGGATAGGTTGAAATTGTAACCCCTGGGGCCAGGCCAGGCTGCAGTGGGGAGGAATATTAGGGAAAGATTTCAGGCAACGGAAACATTACATGTTTCCACACCCTCTTGTGTACAGAATACAAATAAAGAGCATTTTCCCTTGAGACTTGCTGTGGAGGGTGTGAAGCAAAGTGGAACCCACCCGTTTGCACATTTTCTGGTTTATGTCCTTAAATGGCAGAAAAAAAAATCTTTGGAATTTAGCTCATAGAAGGGTTATAAATAGATTTGTGGGGATAAAGTTTTAAAGAGATAAAATGCTCTGGGCTTGGGATCTGTTCAGAAAGGTAACTTTGTAGGCCAACAAATGTGAAGAGGATACTGCTAAATGCAGGAAGACAGTGCCACTGTGTGACCTTCCCAATCTTCCCTCAAGCACGGGGAGACCTAAGGGGCATGGAAATCACTGTGTCACTTCCAAAAGTTGAGGAGCTTGGGGTGAGGAAGAGCTAATGTTCACGATTCATTCAAAGGCTAAGGGAGCCTGAACCTAAGACAGCCATGGAAACAGAGGACCTGAGATTTGGTGCCAGCTTGTTTTGTATCCTTGTCCAAAGGAGCTGCCTTTGCCTAGGGAGAAGCAGAGCAGGGCTGGACAAACCCCGGTCCAGCGAGCCCAGGAGCAGCAGCTCCTGTGATGCTCCTTCAGGAGCCAGGGTTCGATCCTCCAGGATTGTTCCCGTTGGATTCCAGTCGTCCTCAAAGGGAGCTCTGCCCTAATGAAGCCGTCTGTGATCAGGCCATTGTTTGTTCCTTATTTGCAAGGCTTTGATGTTCTCTCTTGTCTTTCTGACTGCCACAGGGCATGTTACTACCCTTTTCCCACTTCATTCTTCTCTTTGACAGTGAGCTCTCTAATGGTGAAATGGCCCTCGATTTTTTTTTTTTCCCTTGAGCCACTATGTTCACCCTGGTAAAATCTTTCATCCCAGAAGCACAAAGGCATGACCTTCTCTAATTCCTCTCCGTTTCAGAGCACCTAGCAGTGCTGGTGTGGTAGCCCAGACCGTTGCTTTCTAACATCAGCCGTGGTACTGAGGACAACTTCTGCTCAGTCTGAGTGGGTTCAGCTACAGATGGAGGAGGCAAAGGACTTTGTCTGCATCTTCCTGATGACCTCCTGAGAACCTCCTCTCTGGGCAATTTCATCAGCCATTGAGCTGGGGAGAATTTGGCTTTGCTCCGGCCCAGTTAAAACCCCTAGGTTTGGAAAAGAAATCCCAAGAGCTCGGCTTACACTGTGTGGAAACAGGAGTGGGTTGGGTTGGCTCTGAGATCTGGAGAAGAGTTTGGTCAGCTCTCAATCTACCTGCACAGCTCAGCCTGCTGGTGCTGCAGGATGCCTCCAGTCAGCATCACTCTGGCTCTGCAGAGAGGAGAGGGTTTGCTGCTTTGTTTGGCTTTGGGAGCAGCATATCCCCATGTGCAGAGCCACACCCCTGCTATGAAAACGAGGAGTTTCATTCAGATGTCTGATAAGCCACAGCTGTTGCTTTGCCACTTCAAACAGAACTTGGATTATAAAGACTGAAGTGCAGCGTTTTAATTGCTGTAAATATGAACAAGAGCATTTAGGCAATCCAGATGATACAGAGCCAAGCATTTCTGTGGCTAATGTATATTACACTGACAAAAGCAGGCCAGCTGAGAATTTCCCTACTGCTGTCCCAGTAATTTAAAACACCACTAATCTCTTTTCTGCTACGTTGGTGAAAATGAGGGAGAACCTGGGCATTAGCTGGCCTGAATCTGAACTTCATTTCAGGAGCTGTACTGGGATACATTTAGGGATGTAAATGATATTTGAGAGGTTTTTAAAAATATACATTGGATCTAGCCTGTTTGATTTGCTGGAGTCAGAGATGCTCAGAATTCCCTGTGAGCTGCTTGCTATCAAGAAGCTGGCCCTTTTTGTTTGATTTTCTACACATCCCCTGAAGGACAATGACAGCAGGAAATTGGGTCAAAATCCCAGTAAGGGGAGCATTCACTGGGAAATGATATTTCGTACAAGAGAGGGCACTGCAAACCCAGAAAGCCAGTAAAATTCCATTGCTCCTTGCTCCCTGGTGATTAAAAGGCCCTGCCATATACGGGAAAGGTCTGAGCTTCATTCACTCCAACCACAATAGTAAATGGCTTATTCACTGGACCCAGTATGCAGTCAAGGAGCATATTGACAATAAAAAGGAAAAGCAGAAACCTTTGTGTGTAGTCTGCTTGCAGTGTTCTCTGCTGTGTGTTATTAGAAGCTCTGTGAGTAGTTTTTTAACTTGTTCCTTTATTTAGATCCCTGTAAACTTCAGTCAGTTTTGTTTGCCACTTAACCCTCCTCCTCAAACCAGACACACCAGCCTATTTCCTCTCCTCCCCCCCCTATATAACCCAAACAAGAAAAGAAATTTCCTTTACCAGTGCATATATAAACGTAGTACCTTGGCCTTCAGTGCACCTAATGTGCATTTATATGACTAAAAGCTGGGATTAGTGGACAAAATCTTATTCTCACCAGGTATAAAGCATGAACTTTAAGAAAAGCAATAATTAAATACCAGTTTCTCAGTATCTCAGGGATGGGACCACAGGAGTGAAGCAAATAAGTGTGTGTGTATAAATAGGGATGAGTTTTTTGTGGGAGGGAGGAAGAGAGCAGTGTGCTTTGGATGGGAGTTGCAGAAGGGGTCCCCAGTGCTCCACACAGCTCTCAGGGATTTTCCTTTCCACCACATCAGTTTCTAGGAGGGAAAGCCTACATGGACAACACTGAGATGCAAAGTTGTTGGAGCACAGTTGTGTTTACATTCTTGCTTTTTCAGTTTATTTTGTTTAGGGGTCGGTGTTCTCTGCCATCAAAGCTGTGGGGGTAAAGTAGTTGGTGTAGGTGCATTTTATTTCTCATGGAGAAAGACACTTTAAGTGCAATAATGGAGCAGCATGAGGTTCTTGGCTTGCTGGAGATTTTCTGGAGGTTCTGTTGTTTGTTTTGTATTGAGTACCTTAGAAATATATTGAGTCACACTGGTAAATTTAGAGATTATCTGGGATCTCCTGTATAATTTTGCTGAAAACCCACATCATTGTGGCCAGGAGGGCAGAAGGATCAATTTGATTTCCCAGACTACACCTCAGCCCACACCACGCTCGTGTTCTGAGGCCACGTTGGACATGGGTGTTTTAGTCAGCCACAGGACAGGGTTTGAAACCAGTCTTCTGCTCCTCCAAATGCTTTTCATTTCTGGCCAGCAGTACTTCTGAGGAGGTGGCATTTGATCATTATCATGAAGTCATGCTAAGACATGCCCACTGAGGAACTCTAATGTGGCTGAAGGAAGCACGGTCAAGTTGTGACTGTTGGGTAATGCAGTAGTAGCACGTAATAATTCTGTTTTCCAGCTCTTAGAAGGATCAGGGATAGCCAATTTGGAGACCAAAATAATGACTTATCTAATCTCATCCATATTTTTTCATTCAGGATTTGGATTGTGAGAAACTCTGTGTTATATCAGCTTTTAAAATGCCATCTGGAGCCTTTGGAAAAAGTCCTTGAATAATAAGCACATTGAATGCAATATATATTATTGCATGGTCAAAAATGCTTTTAATTTCTTCTATTTTTACTGTCTCCATGATTCCAAGGGAAGATGGGAGACTGCTTTGTTTTTCTTTTACCTCTTAAATGAGGAAAGTGTAAATGATGCACGTTTTGGAATAATGTGTCCCTTGTTTTCCTCCCCCCCTAAGTGATTTGTGCCCCAGCTCAGTGTTTGTGCAATCTCATTCTGGCTACTTGTAGAGAAGCTTTGCAGGAGCTCCTGGTGTTTAACTCTGCTGTCCTACACTGTCCCCAGCTGAGAGTTCCCCTTCCCTTTGGGGTCCCTCAGTAAAGGCTGTCAAAGTCATCAACCCCCTCCTCTTGTGCTTGTGAGCAGCCTCAAAGCTTCAGTCCTCTGTCCATGGGCAGTAAAGATGTTTATTGCTTCACTTGTCAAACCAAAAACTGCTTTCCCATTCTCGTGCCATCTGCTGTAGAAACCCAATTGCTTTTTCCAAAATAGTCTGTTGGTTTTGGTTTGATTTGTTTTGGTTTTTTCCCCTCTCTGTTCACTATCATCTGTAAACAGATGAGAGCTCCTTTCTTGGAGTCAATATATAGCAAACTTAATATTAACAAGTGGAGAGGGAGTAATGGTGTGTTTGCCTTCTGTGTCAGGCTATGTGATAAAGATCAGTTCATCTTAGTGAAAAATGAAAGGAATTTACTGTATGTATAGGAAATATGTTTTGTATAAATGGAGGGATTGAGTGGTGACAGGCTATGAATCTGACTTCTATGACAAAATACAGTAACACACTTCTGAAAGCCTGGAGGCTGGTGTGATGAACTGGAAAAAACATTATAACCTGAGCACGTTATTTCTGTCTCTCCTGTGACCCTCCAAGGCAATGGAAAGTCACTGATGGAAAGGCTGTTGGCATTAGCAGGCATAGAACTGGTTTCATTGATCCTGGTTCCATGCTTGCAGATCTCTGAGGCTAAATTTAAATTCACTCAGTGTTTCTCAGTTTAGAATTAAAAACCAGAAGCTACAGGTGTAAAACCCCCCCATAACCAACACCAATCTCTCCCACAAAACCAAAAAGCTGGGAAAGCCATATATAAGTCATCTTGTCCCTATCCTGTAGGCAGTGTAGGATAATTCCCAAAAGTATACATTCACACATGTTTTGTCCATAAACACCTCTGTTTATTAACAAAATACAATAAACTGTCATTTGTCAGTGAGGATTGGGATAGTTTGCTGCACTTTCTAGTTTTTAGCAAGGGGAAATAGCTATCATTCTAAAATGTGTTTCTTGGCCCATGGATATTGCTCATGTGAATTCAAGCAAAAAAAAAACCCCAAAAACCCCTAATGAATGGAAACTTGTAGAAGAGTTACCGGCAGCTGGTTTTATTATGGACCATGGCTCTGACATGATCTCACACACTTTTAAGACAAGTGTTACCTCACTGGCTTCAATGGAACTGCTTTTCATTTTGCAAGGGAGTAAATGAAGCCAAAGTCAGACAGAGACCTAGGGAGACTCTCTGGGAGAGGGTTTTAGTCTGGGAAATGTGCTTTACATACGTGTAAAATATATGGGCGTATCTGCACACTGCAGTAAATGTGTCAGGCCACCTGAGAGAAAGAGGCCAAATTCTGCTTTGAGGAGCACCTGTATAAATCCAAAATGGACTGCAGGGAAAATGTGCCAGGGAGGACTCATTTTCTCTGAGTGCTAAAGTGTATTTTTCTTACGGATTTCTCCTACTTCTTTGATTAGATAGCTAGAAAATACAGCCAAATTAGACCATGCTGCAGGTTCTGCTTCATGATTTTGGCTCCTTAATTTCAACCATACCAAAAGGAGTTGTGTTGAGTACTGTGAAACCTGTTCAGACAAAAGCACCACACATGCACACAGTTATTCTGCCTCGAAAATACTGAAGGAAGCAGTGAAATAAGAACTGTATATTTCTTGAGTCAAGTCTCTCTTCAGAATTGCCTAATAATACCTCTTCTTTCAAGCTCAGCCTTTCAGCTCAGCTAAACCTTGCAAAATTGGAGGAAGGTGGCTGTGCTCTATTGAAAATGTAGCTTTGGTCTCAAAAAGGCAGAAGAACTTTAAAACTTCTTCAGGTCCAGCAGGGGTATCAGTTAAGAAGGATATTTTGGTGCTACAGCAACAATCTGCAGCTGTGAGATGGGTTTTGCTATTTTCTGGGTGTGAGAAAAAGGCAGTTGAAGATGTTGACAGGTATTGGTTAAAAGTGAACAAAAGACAAAAGAGAGGAGTTTGCTGTCTTGGTTTGTTGCTCTCCTTATTTTTTGGTAGTCCTGCTTGCTGCTGTCCTGTACAGCAGCACCTGAGGTACAGGCACACCTGGAACCAGAGCCTGCAGACTCCTGGGTGTGAGCTTTGAAATGTTGTGTTTTAGGTGCAGAGTTTAACCCAGCTCCCTCGATTTTAGGAGGCTTTCCCAGCAGTGTAAACCCTGGTTTCAGGTGCTTTTTGTTTTACTCAGTGTTTGAAACAGTGCTGTTTACAGGTGTGTGGTGTAAAGTTTGATCCTAATGTGGTTTGTGGCTGATGCTCTGCGCTCCCAGTGATGGAGGGAGAATGTTTTAAGACTATGGAATTCAGTAAGTGTTGACTTTCATTTTTACTTTCCTTAAGGACTTGCAGGAAAGCAGAATGATGGTAATTAAGCTTGATCTGTAGCCCAAAATTGAGGGAGGGAGGCAATAAAGGACAGGGAATGTTTTAAATGGCCCTATCTGCTTATTTAAAGCGAGCTCCTGGAGTGAGGTTACAAGCCTCTTCTCAGCCTATTACAGGTTTCTTAGTGTTCACTATCTGAGCCAAAGCTAATTATATTGTCCACAGAAAAAGCCCAGCAGAAGCTGGTGTCCCTGTGGTTCATACAACTGCTAATTATTTCCAATGGTGATGCTTAAATACGTTCTTACATAATTGGTCTGAGATCACCCACTTGTTTCAGTAGATGCCGTTCTGCCATCAGGCAGAAATGACTTCTGCCAGCTGCAGTGCCCTGCCAGATGCACAGTGGTAGGCATGGAGCAGAGAGCCTGCTGCTGAAAGCATTCGAGATGGGATTTTTAGTTCTTTCTGGGTCTTCTCCCTGAGGAAATTAAATGCTGCTGAGGGAGAAACTCAAGTGGGGGAGCTCATGTCTGAATACAGAACAGAAAATCTTTTCTTCTGCTTGCTTCCAGCATTCTTCTGTCTTACAAACCACCCCATATTTCTATTTTAGTATTGTCTTTAGTTGAACAGTGCTTACCAAATTCAGTCTGCCTTGTGTAAGCTAAACATCACTGCTGTAGATCCCTGGACTGAGACAAAAATGGCCAAGGTCATGTGGAAAATCAGTGAGAGAGGCAGGGCCAGAGGCTGTGAATTCTGTCTCCTACAGCAAGGCACACAGGTCTAAAATATGCTGTCATCCCAGGGAATAATACCCAGAGGTGTCCTAGATTTGGGCAGGACAGGATGAATGTTTTACAGTAGCTTGGGGGTGCTGGTGGAGGAGAGGCTTGACGTGACCTGGCAGTGTGCACTCACAGCCCAGAAAGCCAGTTTGTCCTGGGCTGCACCCAAAGCAGCGTGGGCAGCAGGGGAGGGAGGCAACTGTGCCTCTCAGCTCTGGTGAGACCCCACCCATGTGTGCTGCATCCAGCTCTGGGGGCACCAACAGAAAAAGGACATGGAGCTGTTGGAGCAACTCCAGAGGAGGTCACCAAGTCGATCAGAGGTTGGAGCGCCTCTCGTATGGCAAAAGGCTGAGAGGAATTGGGTTTGTTCAGCCTCAGAGTAACCTGGGTTTGAGAGCAGGAGTGCAGTGTGGGGTGGAGAGATCAGACAGCTGGTGTTGCATCCTTTTGTGCTGTGCCCAAAAGGGATGCAGTGGTTGAAATGGGTGTGTCAGAAGTGAACAACTTGAATTTTATGCCGGGACACATCTGTGGCAGAAAGGCAGGAGGCTGCATAGGAGCAGCTGTTTCTCATACAGCTTTGGTGCTGCCTGCTGCACAAAGGAGCACAAAAGCATCTCTCTGAAGCACCAGAAAGAAAACCTGTGTACTGCACATGACTTTGCATTTATACAGGTGCAATTGGCTCCAACTGAAGGGCCATTTTGATGAGACAGAATGTCTCATTTATATCTTAGATATAAATTACATCTTGACATTTACACGAGCAGTAGAAAACAAACTTGTGTTGGTGTTCCTGTGTGCATGAAAGATGACCTGTCCTCCTTCCCCATATGCATTTTCTCTCTGGACATAATGCCCCTATTCAGTATTCATAAAGACAGCACTGGCTACCCAGCTTGGCTGCTTGATGAGGAGAAGCATTTGCAGAATTCCACCCAGCTGAAATCACTGATTCTGCAAATGGAATTTGTTTATGCATTTTTTTCTTCATTAAAAAAAAAAAAGGCAATTAGTGGTTTACAATGTTTATATGGATTGCACCAGCTGAATCTTGTTCCACTCCATTGCATGCTATTTTAATGTGACCTACAATAAGCATTGTGCAAAAAAATTCTGACTGGGATGTTAAGTTCAAATTCCCACTGTAAGTAAGAAGCTTTGTCAAGCTGAATTGATCTCCTTAGGTGATATCAGGAACAGTTTTATTCTTTATGTTTTGTTTTTTTTTTTCAAGGGATAGAAACGAAGCAGACTGAATAGAAGTAAACTGATATGCTGCAAATTTAAGGGATTAGACCTTGAGCTGTTGTGTTAGATTGAAGAATTAAGTCAATTTACTGCCCAGTTTTCACCTTTTCAATTCAATGATCCCTAGAATCCCTTTTGGGGGGAGCCAGCTGTGCTCACATCCTGTTTCTCCCTGTCAGGACTTTAGGGAGTGCCAGCAATACTAAGAGGACATAGTGTCAAAAATGCTGTTTTGTATGAAATCGAGTGACAGTGCTGTCCCAGACTGCTTCCTCTTTTACCTGGTTGCTTTATTTTCTATGCCTTTTGCTTCTTTACTGATCACATACTACTTCTAATTTAATATCACAGCAATATAAAGCTTGTGGACAATTTAAGTAGCTTTTGGGCAATTACACTGTGGCACAATACTGCTTATTGCATCGAAACCTGAGCAATCTCAGTCCAGAGATTATATTATTTCTGAATATTAAAAAAAAAATTATTTCTGAAGTTCACTTCTAATCACTGTTATATATACATGTATATATACAGAATATATCTCAAAGTGGTGCAAAAAGAGCAGTTGTTTCCCCTCTCCCTTAAGATTGAAAAAGGCTTCTAAGTTCACTAGAGTACTAAATAAAGGGTTCTAGAGAAAAAAAAGTCTGCTTTGAAAATCCCCAGCACATTATGCAGAGGTGACCCTTACAGACAGTGAAATACCTTTAGAGGTGTTGCACATCAGAAGTTGCAGGCACTCCCCTGCTTTTACTCTGTGGCATTTCCAGCAGCTTTTGAAAGTAATCCTTCCTCTTTTGGATTGCCCTGTGACACCTGCACAGAAAAATCTGGATTTTGCCCACACAGGGCTTTTAGGAGCTTTTAATTGTCATCATTTTGATTGGGAATTACTCTCCTAAAAGAGCAGCTCAGGCCATTGTGGGGATTTTTGGCAATGCCTGGTCAATACTATTTCAGCATTTCTTCTCCTACTGACAGCTGATACAGACTGCCTGAAGAAATATGTGCTTGCCCATGATTTTTGACCGTCTGAATTCATTCAGTGGCTTCACAACCTTGTAGTTGTGCTCACTGAGGGGGAGAATAGGATGTGAAATTTCATTTTGAATGCTGTTTTGTCTTCAGACAGCTCAGTCACTGCTCCATGGCCAGAAGTACCAGATTTTGTTAGGACCCTCAGCTGTTGACATCAACCTCAGAATAATAACATTTCTTGTGCATAAATTTATGTAGATTGAGAAAGGCTTCACTTGACAGAGACCAAAGACTTAAATATTTAGGTAAATTGCTGTCTAATTATCATAGCCTTGGTAATGTTGACAGGGAAACAGAGAAGGATCTGAGTTACTTTGAGCTATCAGATAACAAATAGAGATCCTGGAGTACATCCTAGCTGCAGTATTTCAGTTTTTAAAATGTGTGTATGGTCAGCAGCTTTAGGCACTTGGTGCTGTCTTTGATTATAACAGTGCTGAACTTTAGCTGCAAAATCGAAACTTCTGATTTTCTACTACATCAGTAAGTGAAACCTAAACCCATGTAATCTGTAAAAACAAATGTAATTACTTCAGCAAATGTGTTACAGCTGGCCAGGTTTAACATCAAGGTACCTGTTTCTTATAGCTGACTAGTGTCAGAAGACAGAGGTGCTGGCTTGAGCTGTGCTGTGCAGGCAGAATGGAAGAGAAAAAATATTGCTTTGCATTCTTCTGTGTGTACATTAAAGTGAATTAAACAGAGCTGCAGATCTGACCTCTGGCACTTCTTCCCACTATTTTCTTCTGTTTAAAGCATCTTGGTGAGAGTAGCTTTTCTTTTCATTTCAAAATGTCTGGTAAAATTGTAGTTAAGTGGGCAGCTTCAAAATTGAACACTTGATAAAATCTTCAAGACCACCTGAGGCGTCTGAAGCTGTGACAGATCTCTTTCTAGGTCTGGTAGAACACGAGATGGGACTCTGCTGCTCTCCATTTCTGGTGCTGCTTTGCTTTTGCTTTAGCAGAAATTTTGCCTTTTTTTCTTGGTGTTACTTATCTAGCAAACATGTTTGAGATTTCTGCAGCAGCACAGAGGTAAAGGGCTGACTGCAGCAAAGCACTGGAGTGTTGGTCAGTGATTGCTGTGGTGCAAATAAGCTTGTGAAAGATATCTCTGTGGTCAGAGCACTGGCACAAAGCACTGCTTGCACTGGTGGAGGCCCCCAAGTCTGGAGAATAATGAAGAATAACCATTTCCTGTAGTGGATAGAGCCTTATTAGTCTGCTGCAATAGTACACTTGTTTCCTGATCTTTTGGAAATTTCAGCAGCTGTTTTTTCACAGGAATGCTGTGGCTCAAGGCTTAATTAGGATCCACAGAGTGTTTAGAGGTCCTTTAATGAAAGGTGTCCTGAAGGTGCATTGTGAAGTTATTAACTCAAGTGATGCCTACCAAGAAGCAGTGGTAGATAAGGCTATCATCAACTGCTGAGCTTTTCTGTTCCTGCTCTTTGATCCTGCAGGTTTTCAATTCTTCCACTTGAGCAGTTTTAAATTCCCCTCTGCCTTGTGTTGGTGAAGTAATGTGGACCAACTGATTTTTGGGTCACTAATTCAAACAATTGGAGCAAATTATTAGGTTTACAGTTTCAGTCTCAATTTAGAGCATTGGGGGTTTCAGAGTTGCTTTCTGGGAGGTGTAACATTTTGGAGTAACTGTTTTGAGTAGCCAGGGTATGTTACAGGACAGGAGGACACCTGGGATTTTCCTGAGATGTGGCCTCATTCTCCTTCTCACATATTCTGGTCTTTCCGAGAGTAATTTTTCTCCCATGAGATGTTACTGGGAGTGTTTTTGTGGCTTCAGTAACAACTCTGTATCTTGATCTTAACCATCCTGGATCTCATGCAGCATCTGGAAAGAAAAGCTGCAGTGAAGGCTTAAACTTTGTGGGGCTTTTTGTTTTGCTTTGTGTTGCCTTTTATTTTTTTATTAAAGAAGAAAAATTGTAGTTTCTGAATAACCTGCAGATATTATGTGGGCAAAATTCCTGCTTTGAATGGTTCCCAGGATAACTCTGCATTGTGTATGTCCCAAGCAACTTGTAGCTGGGATTTGTTTTGTTTGCTTGCAAAAGAAAATTAATATATCATGATGGGCAATGCATGGCACATAAGTCAAATTACACAAACAACTGAAGATTTTTGTGTTCTTATATCTATCCATGGATAATATTTAGAAAACAAAGACATTTAGAAACCTTAAAGAATTTTGGCTGCCTTTCAGAAATGGTAGACTTAAGTCAATAAAATGCTCAGTAGAGATTGTATGTCCCCAAACATATTTTATCTTGACAGGTTATATACTATTGAGAGCTGCAGCCATGACTTGAAGCCAAGTTGGGAAAAGAACACTTCTGTTACAGGGCTGCATTTGATGGGAATCTGAGGAGGGGAAGGCAGAGAATTGTGTGAGCTCTGAGAATGCCAAATGCAGAAAGCTTCACTAAGCTGAACTCCTGGGTTCTATAAATCACTGTAACATCAGTAGGTCTTTACTGATTTACATCTCTTGGGCATCTGTTTTGGTTTTTATTCTACACAAACCTAATTTCTCTGGATGCATGAAAGCATGGGGTTTTAATAGAAGTTATATTGATGGGCAGTAGCTTGGAGTCTGTGTACTAAAGTTTCTAGTCGGTATCACTGACTTAAAAAAAATATAAAAAATGAAATGGTGGTAATGTCTAGCCTCTTTGACCTGGATCAAATTGGTCCATGATTTCTCTGCACTGATGTGGCTCCACTGAAGTTTGCTCATTGAACATCTTGCTTTTATGCCAGTGGGTGACTGGAAAGAATAGGTTTTCTGGGTAGGACACTGGAAATTATGATTTATGTGACATTAGCAGAGATATTTTATTGCCCTTTGGATCCTCCCATCTGAAAAGAATGTGAAAAATACATTCAAATAGCAAGTAGGATAAAATCTGTCTGTGATATCTGTTGAAGAAAGCTCAGTAGAGCTGATCACACTATTGCTGGGTTGCAACTCCTTGGGTTGATGGAGACACAAAAGTGGTGCTGTGGAGCACCAAAGTGCCTTTTCTCAGTTTCTGCACGTGAGTAATGTGGAGTCCTGCTCTTTTTTATCCCAGTGAGAGACTGTGCAAAGGCTCAGGTCTGACACAGGTGTCTGTTCCTGCCTTTTTTGGGGGAAGGCCAACTCCCTTTGCAGGTAGTGAAGGGAACTTCTGTTCAGGCAGCACAGAAAGGACATGGGCTGCAGCAGCTGCTCTCGAGGGCAGGCAGAGTAACTGAAGTGAATCTGGGTGGTACTTTTGGCTCACTTAATTAACAGAAGATGGAGTGGTTTGGGGTTAAAGCTGTGAAAGAATTACAGAGGATTTAAGTTTATTTCTCGGTCATCCTATATGAGCATTGGCAAGGCTTTTAAGAAGGGGGGGTTTAGAAAGTCTATTTTTGAGTCTGTTCTCCTGAAGCCTTTGCTTTGGGGAGTCTTTAATATGATGTAGATCCTGTAGGAAGACACAGTGGGCCATTGGTGGTTGGTGACTTCCCCTTTTGCCTGTCCCCTCAGAAGCCTGACTTCCAGAAGACCCCAAGCACTCTTAAGTAAAGAGGAACTACAATAGGAATGTTTGTGAGGCTGAGTGTCTTAAAAATAAGTATGCCCATAAGTCACTCAGCAGTATGCACTGCCTAATAGGATTATGTGGAAGAGCTTGTGTTAAACAAATGATATTTAGACTTATAGATTTTGGATTATTTTTCCTTCATAGAAATATCTTGAGGAGATATTTCGTTGTGTTGCAGCTATTAAAATAGATACTTTGGACTGTTAGACTTCAACTGATTTTAAAAAAAAGTTGGAGGAATGTTTTGGGGTTTTTTTCCTCCTTAGATGTTCTGTCCTTGAATGAACAGTGGCTTGGAGCTGATAAGGGATGCAGTTCAAAATGCAGTTTCTTGACTGCAGTGTGGAGGCAGCTGCTGGGAATTAAAAACCTTAGAGGACCACCCTTCCCCACCATGGCCTGATAGGTTTCATCTGTCCCTAAAGCCTTTCTTGATGCACTTAGGTGCTGTCAGATAATTATACTGGGGAGGCTGGGGTGGTGCTGTTTGCACACAGAGTGAGATTGACCACCGTGGAATTATTATTTCTCTTATGTGAGAGGAGAAAGCGACTCCTGCGGGAAATACATTTGACTTAAATGCAACACACTCATCCATTCATTACCTCGGGGGGGGAGACATGGAAAGCCAGTGGTGAAAGGACCTACAGGGAGAATTTACCAGGATGTCCAGGGCAGCTTTCTGCAGCCTCCCTGAACTCAGCCAGTGCTGCATGGCATGGTGTGCCCTTCTCTGCCGTGAGGTGAGTACCACACAACCTTTTCTTTCTCCTTTCAGTCTTACACAGGCTGAAACTGGACTCTGCTGGAGCCATTCCACAAGGACAGGGACAGTTGTCTTGTACTGTATTTTTTTGACTTCAGCTAAAGCAGGAGCAAATCCTTAAGGCCCAGCAGTAGCAGTAAGTGTAGCACGTTCAAAAATGTCTTTTTCCTTTTTTCTTTTTTCTTTTTTCTTCATGGACAGATCCTACATTTGAATTAAGAACTCTGACTAGCTGAAGAATGTATTGAATTTCTCTTTTTTTTTTCTGATGACTCTTGATCTTGAAAAAGATCAAGACTTGGGTAAATAAAAGATATTAAAACATACCAGGAGCTTAGATACTTAATTAGATACTGATTTTGAATTGAGTTCCTTACCTTTACTTGATGACCCCTTTTTAGAGAGATACTGTTAAATGAGACTACTTGAATTTCTGGGCACTGGAAGGCACAGTGTGATGCAGAATTGTAAGGTCAAATCCAGCAGGAGTCAGAAATTGCTGAGAATTGTTGCTGTGTCTGACAGCTTCACAGTGATTTAAGGCATGCAAAGCAATTTATTCCAGCAATGTTGAGGAAATGCTCTTCAGTTCAGTTCTTAAGATATATTTAAGGGAATTTGTTATAATGCATGTACTTAGACATGACTGTGGTTGTATGGGACATGTCTGGCTTCTCTGCTTTTGAAGCAACTTGTTTTCATAGTGCCTTTTGGAACAGTTCCTCTGAATGCTCAAACTTCCATTGTTGGGCAAATTTTGCACTTGGCTAAACATATTCCAGTATTATCTGGGGCTTTCATTCCTTCACATACTTCTTCTCCCTGGGTGTTGAGAAATTGCACGATGGTGGCTGGCAGGGTAAAGAAAATCTAAAGCAAAAAAGCTGCAGTGAGGGATTGATTGATAGATGATTGGTACAGGTTTTTAAATGTGAAAGTCTCACTCTGAGCCAACTGAAGTTAATACACTTATTCCTGAAAGTACCACTAAAAGCATGAACCAGTTTAAGTGAAGTGGCATTTTGGAAGTGAAGTCAGGGATTTTCAGAAATCACACTTCAGCAAAAGCAGACATTCTTGTTTTAGCTTTCACTGGTAGAAATCCAGATGTGTGCTTTAAAGGTTGCTTTACTCTGGCTGTAGTTAAATAAGTAAAGACAGAATATTGGTCCAGAATGGGGATGCTTGAATCACCAACCCATGTCTTAATTTCCCTTCTCTTCCTTCAGTTTATCCTCCCTTTGAAATCTGGTCACCTAAGAATTTTTCTGATTGCTGTGATGTGGAATACTTCCTTAAAAGACTATCTGCTGAGTTAATTTAGATTGTTGATTTACTGCTGTCCTTTCTACATCTTTTTAGGTTTTCAATTCTTTCCACAGTGATTCTCCATTACTGTCAAGCCTAGGAGAGTAATAAAAAGAAACCTCTAGTCTTGTACTCAGTTCTTGGTTGTCCCATAACCTCTGATTTCTATCATGGCAAAACATGCTAATGGTGAGGTGCCTCAGAACTTGGCATGATCTTCATGTTATGTTTCTTAAAAAATATAAATTATTGGAAGCTCGCATGTTAGAAGTACTGGATGAGCAGTGTTGAAACAAAATTAATTTGCTTTCTAGAAGGAGACAGCCCAAACAGAAGTTTTTATCAGACTTCTCTCCTGCCCTGAAAGAGCCCAGCTATTAGGAAGTGGGAAGGGATGTGTGCAGGCTTCATACCCACACAATGGTTGGCCTTTTTATGCAGGCTTTCTGTAGGGCTACTCATTGATAACAACTGTAGTTGTTTGTGTGATCAAATAAAAAACTGTCAGGGTCACATCTGAGGAAATTGTGTTCCATTGGTGCAAAGAATCATCAAGTGTCATGAGGTAGATAAGAAAAAAACTAATTTGTAAATTTTTCCAGTCATACAGCCCCAGACTGTTATTGTAAAATGAGTAAAGATACTCAAAATACACATTCCTTTGGGACTTCTTTCCAAATCTGAAAAAACAAATAATCTATCTAAAGCCTCTTTAATGGAAAATGATTCCCAAGGGGTTAGAGAGCCTCTGTTTTTTTTTCCCAGTAACTAAAAAGTTAGCACTGAAACAGGACATGCATATAAACATCTACTCAGCAAACACGCTGCACATTTATATAGTGGAGAGTTTAGAGGTTAAGAGTGTCCAGTTGGTACTGGGAATGCTCCAAGTTCTCCAGGCTTACAGTTTCATTGCTGTGTTTGAAACCTTAGGGAAAAATAGAAGTGCTTATCAAATATTTGCATTTATCCACATTCTTGCAAATTACATGCAAGAATGATATTTTAGAGATTCCTTGAGCTTACTTGGTGGTTGTGGAAATTCCGTGGTGTGCCCTGTCCCACACCTAAAACTTTTGCTGTTTGTCTAGCTGCTACTTTTCAAATTTCCAAACCAATTAATTAGAAGAAGAAGAAAAATTAACACACCATAAGAAGGAGAGGGGAAAAAAAAAGGAATTCTGTACTGGAAAAGGTTTTTACAGAGTAGAGGGTGGTGGGAGAAGCAGGGCTTGGAAGCTTTGTCCATAAAATCAGTGGTGGGATAACTTCCAAGGTCAACAGAATATGGCGTGGCTGTACTCCCGTAACCCGCGGCTCCCATCAACGCGCCTTTCCGACGGGGAAAGCGTTCCATTGGATAATGGCAATCCCCGCTCCTCTGGGATTATCCCAGAGGAATGGGCCAGCAGGGCAGGCCTGGCCCTCTGTGCCAGCAGCTCTGCTTGGTAATCCTTGGGCAGAGGGTGCCCGTGGAATTCCCGGCATGATTTTGGGGAAACATCAGCTCTTTGAGCAGTCGTTACTGCAGAGCTCCAGAGCTGGGTGACTCGGGGGGAATGAAGTGAGGAGCAGAAGTGAAGGAGAGCTACTGCTGGGTGATAGCACAGCTGCTGCTGCTTAGAATTCTGATAACAAGCACTGATGATACCAGGATTGGGAGGGTGGGGGGAGATAGTGAGCAGTGATGAAGATAAGGCAGCTGTACAGAGCAATCTGGATCACTCAATAAAGTGACTCCAGATAAATTGTTGTAATGCAGCCAAAACCAAAATCATATATTAAGGAACAAGAAAAATGGAATGGGGGACTGCATCTTCTGTGTATGAGCGATATAGAAAACTCCAATAAAAATCAAATCTTGGTGCCTCCTCGGGGACAAATATTGGCTACTAACAGGCTCTGTGATTCTAGCAGAGAAAATCCTATGGAATAGCTGGAATCTGAAACCAGACAAGTAAATTAGACACACATTTTTATGCTCAGAGTGATGAACCGCTGGAAGAACAATGTTTGGTTGATTCTTCTCTTGGTGGTGGTAAGAAAATGTGACATCTGCCTTATGTCACAGAGTCACACAGTTGGGTTTTTCACTTCTTTCTTGTAGTTCAGGAGTCCCCTTGAGTTCTATCTAAAATCTTATTTTGGGACTATGTGTGCTCAAGTCCTGCTAGACAACCTTTCTGATCACACTTGAAGTGCAAATGTGCTGCAGCCAGGAGTATTGAGCTTCTTTAATTAAAATCCCAACAGGAATAACTTTCTAACAAATTAATGAACTCTGCTATTGAGCCTGTCTGGAGCTGTCATGGAAAAGTGATCCAGGGATGTCTGGAAAGACAAGAAACACAAAATATAATGTGAAATGAATGGAAAATGAGCTCCTGCAGAACAAACTCAAAGGCTGATGTTGGACTGTTGCAAGGTGGCTTTTGAGGTCCCATACAATAAGGAACCAGAAACTGGGGACAGCCAGCAAGGCACACACTCCAGAGGCTTGTCTGGATGGGCTCTTTCATGGGAGACTTTTAGGCTGGAACTTATTGTGGATTTAACTTCACATTAATGACTCTCATCCATTGGAGAACAAGATGATGATGTGAGATATACTGCTCTACTGCATCTCCAGACTCAGAGCAAGCTGTTTGAATATCTAATCACGATATAGTCTCAAGTTACTAAATGTATCAGTGCACAGTAGGCACCTCAGTGACATAACAGATCAAGAAAATGTTATTTAATTCTTGCTTTAGTAGATAGCTTATGCAGAATGGAATGAATTTACTGTGTCTTTCATGTTAATTTTGGTTTTAGAGTTCTAGAAATAAAGAACTGCTATCTTCCACTAGGTGTTTATCAATAAATCAAATTAGTGACAGCTGATGAACAGTTTTACAGGACAAAGTGGGCATGGTTTAGAAAACCAAGCCCCATTCCTTTTAGAATGTTGATGTGCTGACTTTTCTGCAGAAGCCAGGGTGGATGAGTTTTTTGGAATGTTTTCCGTGTGTGATATGGTCAGAAAATGGGTGTGGGTGGGAAAGAAGACTAATTCTGCTGTGGCATTTTTAAATCCAAGTAACTGGGAAGGTTGCAAAGTAAAGCAGATATTTCAATGAATCAGAACATTTTGTGAATTCTGTAGTTTAGGGTCCCTTTATTATTACTATTGTGTTGTTTTGTTGGGTTTTTTTCAGGTTTGCATTAATACTCCTGAGGGAGGGCTTAGAGAAAAGAATTATGAGAAATGACAGTAGAATTTAGCAAGGGATTTGAAACTGGGAGGAAATGTGAGGGAAAGAAATGAAGATTGCATTGGATCTGCAAAAATTAGAGATGAGAGAGGAAGGAGGGCACAACTGTCAGGAGTGGTAGAGAGGACAGACAGAAACAAGAAAGATGGGCACAGGTTTTTGAAGAACCAGTCTGAAATAATGCTGTGAAGGAGGAGATGAGAGAATGAACAGAAGATTTGTAGGTGATTGGAATGATACATTCATGGAACTGAAATCAGAAATACCAGCTCTGGGCATTGCTGGAGGTGATAAACTGTTTAACACAGATTTTGAAGGCTGTTGTATTTCCATTTAGGTGTGATGTTATTCAATATGTTTTAGACTAGTAGTGGCAGTTTTAATTGTGGCACTGCTCCATCTGGTGTAAAATAACTTTTTCCTGTTTAGCATGGACACTTCACAGATCTGATGGTAAAAAGTGATTGGAAAATCCCAACCCATGCATTTCAATGCACTAAAACCAAATAATTACACTTTACAGTACTTGGGGGTAAAAAAGTAGTGCAAGACACTCGTATGATGTTACATTTGTATTTTTATATAAATTCTCTGCTCTCCAAAAGTTTTTGATGGTTATAAGACACATTATCTTCCTAGTCATCATCAGTGTTTTGGTAAGATAGGTCTGTCTTGTATTTTTCTGTAAACCTCATGTAGGCAGCATTGACTTGCTGTCTTCTGTGACAGGTCTGGTTGTAGTTCCACTTTTGTTTTTTGGTAAGCACAGAACAAACTGTTGATAACATTGTTTTTGTGAAATTGAGGAGCACAGTGCATTAAAAAACACTAAAATATGTGCAGAGTAAAGTGTTTAATCTGTTTCTATGACTCTGGCCCCAAGTCAGTGTTCCAGAGTTGATGTCTTGGGTTGGATGTGTCGTGGCAGAGTATCAGACTTCCACTCTGACTGTGATTAACTGGCTCAGTGTGAACCTGCAAAGTAACAGAAGGTGGATCTGCCATCACATGAGCCTTTAGAAGTTAAGTTTTTATCTGAATGCTTGGGTTAGTTTGGGACAGACCTAGGTTTAATGTTGAATTTGTCATCTTTTTTGTGTATTCGGTACTTTTGCTTCCATTGCCCATCAAGTTGATGAGTCTTGACTTCTCAAGAGGATTCCATGGCACATTTTTAAATGGTTCTTTTGTGACTCCAAGACACATTTTTCAAATAAGTGCTTGCACAGGCTTCTCTGTTGTATCTTTCATCACCTTTCCTGAGTGTCTCCCTGCAAATGTCAGGCTCTTCATCACTTCTATGACTTCATGTACCTTCCTGCAGGGCTGGTGGCCTGGGATATTCTACAAGTCTGTGTTCATCTTGTCATCAGCACTTGTGCTTTGGACTGGGCCTGCTCCTGAGCAATGTGGAGAGATGGCTGTGAGTGGGTGCAGCCCTTGTTCTGTGCCATCCCACTGCCTGAACTTGCCCTCTTCGCCTGCTTTTGGGCCTGGTGGTGTCCCAGGAAAAGGGAAATATTAACTCCCCATGTCTGTGAGCTGGAGAATGTGTTTTCAAAAAGGTTCCTGGCTGCATCTTTATATTTTAGCAAGGTCTGTCACACAGTTGGAACTGCAGCTCGTTTGTGTGTCAGTTTGCTGTAAACTGTTTATGAGGATTTTTATCGAGATGATTCATCTCAAATCCACTGGGTGTCATCCCCTTTGGGATTTCAGCAGGGCATTGCACAATGATTGCCAGGGCTGCCTGATTGATGAGCCTGGTAAGATCCATCTGCTCAGCACGACTTGGATTTGTGTGGTCACTCTCATCTTCATGGAAGGCTTTGATGTCTGCGTGCTCTCTCTGAGTCTTAGGTAGCTGCATGTTTTTAACCAGTTAACACCCAGCTGTACTCTCAAATTCTCCTTGTTCTCTTCATGTATTGCCAAGCAATACATGCAATTTTATTGCCACCTTCCATTTTATGTAATATGTCTGGGTCTAGATATTATATTGCATTGTAGTACATTTAATAATTTTATATATATACACACACACACACACACACACACACACACACACCCCCCTTTCCAAGCTTTGTAGTCTGGCCAAAACAGTATTGCAACGTGGATTGGTTGGTGGCTTTTTGGGTTGGAAGCAGTGAATTGAAATTGACCCCATGAAGCAGTGCTCTTCCCTGTAGACTTCTGTCAGCTTTGACAGTGTTGTCTCAAGTTGAAATAGTAGGCAAATGTTTGCTGGACTTGGACTGAGTGACTGACACAGTGCTATCTGTCATTTTTTAATGAGTTTTTAACTGTTAGGTGTGACATGGAGAAAGTAGTAAGTGTAAAAGATATGATTTCCCTCTGCTGCAGTGGTTTGCATTTCACAGTAGTTGATACTGACTGGAATCAAGTTTGAATTAAAATTTGGACACTAGATAAAGCCCCCATGCATGAAAAAAAAGTAGAGAAATAAATTCCTTCACAATAGCTGATTTTTGCAGAAATGCCTTTTGGTTGAAGTACTACAAGCATTTTACAAAGTTCATGTACCTCTGTAGTTTATTTTGAGAGATCTGAATTTATTTGATGTAGATTTATTTCAATTATCTAATCAGAAGCAGACACATAACTTCTTAGGCTGTCAAAGGTATTCAGGAATGTATGACAAACTTCAAAGGAATGTGTAAGATCTTGCTACACATCTTACTATGCATTTTTATAGAGAAGAGTTAATTAAATTTTCCCTTTCTGCCCAGAAATTACTTCTAGGCTAAATTAAGTATGCGGGGTTGTAAGGCTTTTCAATGTTCTCTCTTTCTGCTTTAGCTTTGTGACTGATTAAACAACCAAATGCTTATCTGGTTCAAAGAAATAATAAGCAGAGGGGGCATCCTTAGGCCAGTTATCAGTTGAAAACAGTTTAACTGTCAGGTATCCAAGTTTCAAGGCACAGAGCCCACCAGAGGGATTAAGCAACAGGGGCTGTGTAGAATAATGTTTACTTGCAAGGAAGAAACTTCCAGGGGGAAAGCAGTGCAGTTTCCCAGCTCATGTTTCTGCAGGCAGGGCTTTGCTGGGGAACAAAGGGGCTGTAGCACCCTTGGGAGTCCTGCCTGGTGTGGTGTGTGATCCCTGTCAGGTGGGACACGAGTTCCTGGGTACAGGACAGAGCCCTTCCCTGCCCCAGACTGGGAATGCAGCTTGTTCTTGGGCTAACTTCTGTGGGGGTTTAATTTATGTTCACTCACCAGGAGGGAAGGGGAGAAGGAGAAAAGGAAAAGTTCTGGTTATCTGAATATACACCACTCAAGTATGTTTGAGGGGACAATATTTCAAGTTATTAGTCTCAGCAATTTAGATAAGGACGTGTACTTTCCTACAAAAGACAAGGCACAGTGTTTTAATATTAATACCTGACACAGAGTAACCCTGTGTGATAAAGTACATAGATAGCACAACAAGGGGTGAATTAGGAATGCCTGGGAAGATAGATGATGCCATTAGTAAAACATGGAGATTTATGTGTGACATTAACATCTCTAAGAGTACAGAAGCAGAGTTGTACTACTAAAGCTGCGTAATTTTCTTTTTCCTTTCCCCCACATGCAGTAACAAAGAGATCTGAGAGAAAGGGTTATCTAATGAGTAAAGTACTGCCTACAATTTGGCAGACTTTCAGATTTTTCCTCTGTATGCTCTGGCAAATGACTAGGACTCAAATTTTTGAAGTCGGTGGCTGATGGCCATAACGATAGTGGCGTTTTGGGTGTGATTGAACACGAGAGCTGGGTTGCCCTTCCTTGGCATTTGGGTATCTTGCTAGCTGCTGGGAATGCCTGTGCACATCACAGGGGAGAGTTAAGCAGAAAGAATGGCCCTGGAGGAGCAAGGCTGGCCAGTAGCAAGCACCAAGCATAGAGGTCTTCTGGAGCCCACTTCTTGAGCTCTTTTGACACCAGGGAAGAGGTGAATTTTAATTCTGCTGGCCAGCTTGTGTGATATATTTCATCTTCCATGGCTGCAGAATCAAGGGAGTGAGAGAGTGGCTTCATCCTCTCTGGCTGAGTGGGCCCTTTGCTGTTTTATACTGACAATTGCTGCTGTGAATCACTTGTGTTGTTTCTGTCATGCCTAGCTAGGCTCTGTTTTGCACTCGTGCAGAGTTGGGACTGCAGTGATGCATCCTTCTTAGTCCTGTACCTCCTGCCAAGAGGGGCATTTCATTGTCTTGGGTTCATCAAAATAAAGAGAGATGGAGCCACAATTAGGACCTTTTCATGGCCCTGGAAATAGTAATGTTCTGTTGCCTGTTGGGAGCTTCTTGCTGTACAAAGTGAATTCAGCTAAGCAGGAGCTCATTTTTCAAGAGATACCTTTTTTACAGTGCAATTCTCATTCAGTGTAAAAGTCAGCACTCAGTCTGTATTGCCTTAAAAGCAGAGAAGAAAGAAAAACTCTCATTGTACCTTGAGGATGGAAGATTTGAGGAATAGCTCAGTTTACAAGTAGAGAATGCAAATTTCTCTTGAGCAGACCATCACTGTGTAGTAAACTGAGGTGTAATTATCTGCTGAAATTGTGCCTTCATCCTCCTTGAACTGTTAGCACTTCTACATCAATAGAAGTTCTGCTTGTTTGGAGGTAAGGCAGTTTAATTTTGATACAACTTATTGGTCATGTGGGGAATGTCAGACAGTGCTATGGTGGGTGTGCAGCATAATGAAGAGGTTTGTTAGAAAACTTGGTAAATACCCTCAGAACTTTGGGGATCAGAGGTTGAAGCTGACCACAGTGCATGGTTAGTTTGCTGATTGGAAAAAAAAGGTCACTTACAAGTAAGAATAATCTCACCTTTGAATATGGAGCCCTTCTCCATTTGGTGAAGTGTCACTGATTATGGCACATCATGTGTAAAAACTCTTCATCTGAAGGGTCTCCAAGATCTTTCCTAAGGTGAGTTTTGTGCCAAAGCCCACTGAAAGTATCCTTTGGATCATGCAGACTGAAGGACAGTGAGCCTGAAGATTTGGTCTTAATTTACACTTGACATGGGAGAGGACAATTTAGAAACCTGATTCATGGCTAGTGGGCTGGTTACCTGACAGGCTTTTGAGGGCTTTTCTGTCAGCTGGAAAACAACCCTAAGATATGCAACTGCTGCATACAGAAAGAGTACAGAGAAGTTGACATATGCTGACTTTGTACTTTTTGATGCCTTTTTCATTTTTATGAGAGAAGTTGACCAGAAACAGCTCTGTGGCACATAACCCTTTATTGTTTAGGGGTTTGTAAGTTCCATTTTATTTTTCACGGTGTAATTTTTTTTTAATCTCGTCGTCTAAAACGAAACAAAACCTCACTTTTATGATGTGTAAGCATATATTTCACATTTATTTTCATAACCTCCAATGGAAACAAGTCCTCCAAGGAGCCATAGTCAGGTTAATAAAGCTGGAGTCTGAGGCTCCACAGAACAGGGAAGTCCTCAAGCTTCATTCCATGACATGGATGGTTCTGGCTGCTTTACAGAAACAAAGATGTAAGGGTGGAATTTAGCAGCACTTGTTTTCAATAGTCACACGATGAAGAGCCTGATGGAAAGTCTTCAGTGAGTTTTGGATCAGATCATGAAACATTTTGCCTATGAAACACCCCAGAAATTAGATTTAAGAACAGATTTTATTGGAGACCAGGCTCTTCATATACATATAAAAAGGCTTTAAAAATATGGTTGGAATAAGTGTTTGTGATCCCTTTAAAATCAAGAAATGAAGCCATCTTAGTGATTTCTAAGGAAAGTGAAAGTTAGGATGTAAGAAACAGGTGCTGAGTTTTTGGCCCTGCTGAAAGTGATGATGAAGCTTCTCTCCTATCCAGTTGCAGTCCTCAGATTTGGCAGACTAGCTGATTTTTTGGCTGTTGACTGTTTTTAGCAATACTCTCTGGCTATAATACACCAGCTTGCTGGATGTCCAGTGCCCCAGGCTACTTCATGAATCCTGTATGAATGTTCAGTACATAAATAAAAAAGAGCATTTTCATTCCACAGCTTGTCATGCCTGATGCTTTGGATTGATTCCAGTTGCATGCTGTGTCAATCAGTGCAGTATAAAGTAATTCTAATAGGGAGATATTTCAGATCTACTTATTTTGACTTGTCACTGTTGGCAGGGGGGAGAATTCTGCACAGAAATTGGTGAGTTTTCATGGAACCTCTGCATTCTTCTACAGTAAAATGGACCAGTTGCACAAAAAACCCTCGTAAAAATCACCAGAGTGAGTGTGCATGCATAATAGAAAGCTCCCAACCAGTCTTGTTAAATTCATGTTTTGCATTGTCACACAGTCATGGAATGCATAACAACAGTCTGGCTAGAGGTCAAGGGTCTGTTTGTTCTTTCATATTTCTCCTTAATTTGGCAAATGGACACACTTAATGTCAAAGAGAAGATGCCAAAAGAAAGGGCAGGGGTTTTTCCAAGTTATTTTTGAAAGGCCTTGATTTTTGGATGTCTGATTAGGATATTTTAGACCTGGCTGTCATTACCCTGGAAATCAAATGTTACAGCAGCTTAACACAGGCAGCCAAAAATCATTAACAGCGTTCCAAAAAAATTAATCTAAACACACAGTTTTGTTCAGCTGCACAAAACAGCAAGGTACTAATTGTAAGCTTAGCAGGGGATTCATATCTTCTGTCTTACATCAGTTTTAAAGCAAAATTAAGTGTCTCCTTTGAAGAACAAAAGATAGGATCTGCTGTGCTCTCCTTTCTGTTCTCAGGCACATCCACACACACTTTTCTATATCAGGAATTTCTTTCTTTTTCTTTTGTGTGTATAATAAGCTGAATAAGGATGATCTGTGTGCTGTGTTAGCTGAAATTCACACCAAGTGGGGATAGAATTCCGTGTGGGATCCTCAGCTGCAGGGTCCAAGTTGGGCTGTGTGCTTCCCCATCTCCCAGAGGTGAGGAGTAGCTCCACTGGGTGGAAGCACCTTCTTAGGGGTGTGAATCTTGTCAGCACTGTCAAGATCCTGATGGGAGAAGCTGCTGTGAGCTCGGGACTCTCTGATGCCTGGGGCATGGATCATTGGGAGATCCAAAGGAGGAGATTTTCAGCAGCTCCTTTGTTTCCTTTTTTTTTTTTTAATCCTGGCCCTCAGATGTCAGCCTGGGATTATTCATGGCTTGTTCCAGATCTGACAACACAGTCCTGTCCTGTGTTTTAAAGCAAAGGTGGTTCTTCAAATACAGTGTTCCAAAGATGTTTTTTTTTTACTTGTTTTTTTGGCAATGTTTTGCTCTCTTTATCTGCTTCTGGCATAAAAGCCTGAAACTGAACAGCTCTAATCAGAATTATTTCTTGGGCAGCTATGAAAGCAACAGTTTGAGGTACTACATCAAACTCTCTTTTAGTTCCAAGGCAAGTGTTCTTACAGTGAATATCTTTGAGTTTATCAAATTTCCTACACAAAGATTGCCAGTTTTTATGGTGTTGGACTCCAGTAAGATCATCTTTCCCAGACTCAGGTAATCTAACTGCAGAAAATAGATGATGATTCTGAAGACCTTTCAGCCCTATGTAGCTGCAAATTGTTAAGTGCCTTTCTTGGTATTTATTTTTAAAGAAATCTTTAAAAGATACCTTCTTTCTGTAGTGTAAAATGGCTTTATGATCAAGCTGTCAGGCTTTGCTTTTTCTGTGTTGATCTCAAAGTTCTTCACAGAGGAGTCTGGCATCATTTTCACTTTTGTCACTTGGGCAAAGTAAAGCACAAAAAAAGAAAAATGATTCCTGTGACAACAGCAAACTGGAGGTGATGCCAGCCAAGTGCTTTGTCCACTCTGTCACACTGTGCTTTGAAGGGCACTAATCTCCCAGCCCCAATAACATCAAACATGTTACTAAAACCATCGAAATATTATCCATCCAGGAGATGGATGGGATGTGAGAACTGGAAAAATACTTTTTAAAACAGCAAACAGCATTGTAGAGCTGTAGCAAATGACAGATCTTTTGAGAAATCCAGCAAAAGGTAGAATTAGATTAACAATTTAAGAGAGATTCAAGTAATAGCATAACTTGTGCTTTGTCACATGACATGTTAGCATGCACAAGTGAGCCAGACAACTATGTTGTTTTAACCCATATTCAACATTCCTATCAGTAAATCTGCTCAAAGGGCCCCATAGCCATATCTTGTGAGGTGCTATCATTAAACCTTTTTTTTTTTGCTCCTGCCTGGAATTTCATTATGAACAACCAGTGATGTAATGCTAAACCTGTGGAATCTTAAACACGTGTCAAAATCAAGTGGAATAAAGTAGAATCCTACCAAATCAGAAAGATGCAGTATTTTTTGTTGGTGGCTCATTCCAATACTTCCCCAAACATATTTCAAGTAAAATGTCTTGAAAGAATCCCAGCATTTATTAAAATTAAGTATTTGATGCTCAGTTCATTTCCCACTTGTAGAACTCTGACAAACTCCTGTCTCTTCAGAGTTTTCTTGGAGCTATAAATTCCATGCTGATATTGGCTGAGGAATTGGCTGCCTGCCCAATAGAGTTGTCCCACAAAAATGTACAGAATCTCTATCTTTCAGTCTCCTACAAAGAAGAACATGGAGAAAAAATGTTTGGGGGAAAAAACAATAAGTAAAACAGGACATGACCTTCTTTGGAGTAAATATATGGAAGAATTAAAGGATTCTTTTCTAAAATGCCAAAGTTTATGTTGATGATTAATTCCAGAATTGATAGAGGCAGTAAGATAGACAGGTGGGTCATGGAAGTACTAACCAAAACTGTCTAAACCAAGATTTTAAAACAGGATGCACATGCAACATTCAGAAGTGTGCTGTATTTTTGTATGCTGACAAGGAAAACAACAGGACCTGCCTCACTTTCTTCCCTGGTCACACCTTGGATTGTCATCAAACTGCTGTTAACACAAATTGTCAGAAATTCAGCTTCATGTTTGAGTCATTAAAGAGACTAAAGCTGTACTTTGAGCAAGGTTTGTGCCTAACTATGCTTTTTCCCAGCAGTAGTGAAAAATACTGGGCAGAAACAGGGGCTGCTGCCCTACTTCAAGTGACTGACAAAACTGCTTTAGGTCTTTTCTAAATGCTGTTAGAGGAGAAACCCAGGGACTTATTTTAATAGGTGAAATGAAAGTGTAAAAGAAGGTATCTTGCTGAAACACCCAGAAACTATTGTTTTTTTTTCATTTTAACTATTTCCTTTCAACCACTCATATGGAAAATGACACCTTAAAGGGAGATTTTCAAGAGCATGTGACAAGTCTATAAGCTGCAACCTATGACACCTTTCTGTCCAGTTTCAGTCTTCAGCCTGGTCAGCTGGAAGAGTTGGGGATTTGAATCTGAGGATGAACCCTAGAGAGCATTTCAAATATGGTTTTGGGTGTGTGTGGTTCTTGTTTGCCATAAGGACACCAAAGAGGTGCTGCTGTCTGTGATGGGTGGTGGTTTTCTTGTTGTCTCTACAGGTGATTTGAAGTGTGAGAAGATGTCCCTGGTTGCACTGAAAGAGATTTTTTTCTTTTGCCATTTGTCTCCTCTAAAGTGTCTGCAGCCTGATCCACTTGGGTTGTAGTGTCTTTTGATCCTAGGGGCTGAATAAAACCGGGCCAAATAATCCCTGGGAACTTTTGCAACCAGAATTACTAGGAAGCAGGGAAATTCAGCACATCTACTGCTTTCCTCTGAATCACTGCCATACCTGATATAGTTTCAATGAGTCTTTTGGCTGCTGTTCATGCCTCCTGCTTTAACAGCTCTGAGCCAGGGCTCCAGAGATGTTCAGAACTCCAGGTTTGCTTTCTGTAGGTTTTTAAATGTTTGTGCCATAATGGGGAGAATTGTCCTCAGCACTTTGGCCAAACAAAACTTCACAGGCTTTGCCATTTCCTGAGTGCTGCAATGAAATAAGGCATTTTGTTTCTTTGTTTAGCTGATGGAAAAGAGGACCAAGCTTTTTGCAGTCGACCAGAAATTGGTAGCCCTCAGTGCTGCTCTTTTTGGTTGCTAATGCAAGATTTACCATCTAAGTGTTCCCATACTTAATCCCAGGGCCACTAGGATTGCCTTCTGTGAGTAACACTGCTGAAAATGATCATTTCTCCCTTCCTACAGAGAACAGAATTTCACATTGGAAAAAACAATGGAAAACTGTGATTTAGTTTGCTTATAAAATGTTAAATTTCCTCCTGTTTTGTTTGGAAGTAGCTATCTCTAGTTACAAAGTTATGAAAGAAAGACAGTGCTGACTCCTTGAATGGGGAGAGGAAGTTTATAGTTCCACAACTGTTTGGGTTTGATACTCAAACCTGAATTTTCTCCCACCTGGTAATTAGTTGATCAGTATGTAAATAGATATAATGATGAGATGATCTATAGGAGATTGAAGAAATAATGTGATAAACAATAAGGTAGATTCATTTCTGTTGTACTTTGTGCTCTTCTTAAGAACAAAGTGCAAGATAATTGTCTCAGCTTTCCTTTGGGTGTGTCATCCAGAGATTTCTTGAGTATGAACCAAATAGGTTAATTTTATAGAAGCTTTTTAGTTATTGGTGTCCATTTGCTTTGATATTTTGCAGGCTATATGGTGTGAAACACTACAAAATTGTATCAGCAAGTGGATTAAAAAATTCCTCTGGCTCAAATAATGTCTACTTGTTAGCATTTGCTCATTCATGGTATTTCACTTGGTAGATCATGGAATCATGGAGTGGTGTGAGTTGGAAAAAGTCTGAAACAGATCTATGAGTTTTGCTTCAGTAAGGAATTCTTTAAGATATTTGGCAAAACGGATTAGTTTTTTAGAAATTTTTTTTCTTTTTGCACTGGGCTTTAATTCAGAGTAAAAACAGCAATGAAAGAAAAACATGTCCTTGGTCAGGAATATTTGTGTGTGTGTATGTTTTGGCTCTGCCTCAACAAACGTGTGCCTAGCTTAAAGAAGGTGAGTAATTTTGTTTTGTTGGTGAGGAGAACACTTAAGTACCCTGTGAATGAGAGCACTTAGGAAGGAGTTGGTGTTAAGGTCTCACAGGAAACAAGGCTAAGTGAAAGCCTTGGAAAGAAAACAAGATGTTCTTCTGATTAAGACTAATGCCCACCTTCGGAGCTTTATCTCTGAAATATCTCAGCGGTCAGGAAGTTACACAACTTCAAACTGTTCAGGTGTTCTATATTCTCCTTTGAATTTTTATTTTCGTCCCTGTATGTAAATGAGGGGGCTTTTTTTTTTCCTCACAGCTACTGTGAGTAAAGCAGGGTGAGGGGTGTAAGAAACTGAATTTCCACTTGAAAGACCTGGATCACCTCTTGTAACTACATGACTCCTGAATTTCATGTCAGTCCTTGGATTTAATTAGTGATTGGAGTAGTTTGGCATTTTACTGATGGAATGATAGATCTGGATTTTCTCTGGGTTAGAACATGCAACTGTGATTGACTTTAATGGGAATTTTACTGAGGCTGAGATAGTCCTGCAGCCTGGATTTAGGCACTGCACAAAGGGAGCCAGCGTTCCTTTCACCAGATCTGCTGGGTTCAGCAAACCTCAGGAAAACTTCAGTATTCCTTCAGTGGATTCTTCAGTGTTTACTGTGATGCAGTCTTGGGGAAGGTCCAGAATAGAGTTTCCTGGAGGAACTGCCATTTTAGCTGTGATATTCCATCTTGGCAGCTCTTGGGGCAGCAAAGGTGTTTGTTGTTTTTGTGAAACAGCAGGGTCCCAGTGGTGTTTAGCCACGGTGGAGCACAGTGACTAAACTGTGTGGAGGAGCCTTTGGCTCCCTCTTCATTCCATCACACTCTACCTTCAAACACCTCCTTTGGCAGGCACTATGAAATTGAAACAAACACCTCAAAATCCTCTAAGATAAGCAACCTCCCTGCCCCTGATGCTACTGCTTATAGATTTAGAAGAAATGGTGTAAAATTTTACTGTCATTTGCAAAAGCATGATGTATTTTTTCAGGGCTTAGTCAAATCTCTTGCTCAAGACAGTGAGTCTAATGAATACTCTCAAGCCCACCTGCTTGTTGTGTTGATTAGGTGGGAAGGTAAATCCTGTTTGCCTTGTTAAAAGCTGATTGTGAAGCCAGCTTATTGGTGGTGTGTTTCTTCACCTGGTTTAACAGAGAAAGAAAATTTCTCTGCACCTTGTAGCTCCAGCCTTTTGTCTTCTGAGTGTATGAATGCTTGAAAGTTTTGTCTTTTTTACTGTCTTTGTACATGGAAGTGGATGAGAGTCAGCAGAGCCTCTGAGCAGCTTTCCCAGCTGGCTTGGTGACTCCAAACTGGAGATCCAAGTCTATTCTCCCAAGAACTCCCTCCTGTTCTCCCCCTGGGGCGTGGCTCAGAGGCAATTTTTTCTCAGCACATGCTAAGCTATCATTTATCCCAGCTATTGCTTGAAGGTGGCTGTTCTACCACTGCTGCAGTCAAACAAAGTACAGGCAGACAAACAACCTGTCACTGAAACCCATGGAAATGCAATCCAGCAGCCAAACGTTTTTGCATCTTTGACTGGAGGCAGCCACCAATCAAGAAACTGTGCTGGTCCACAGCCAAAAGAAATAGGGAATTCCCTCAGATTTTTTTTTTTTCCCTGAAGTGATTAATGGGGGCATAATCAAGTTTGGCTCCCTATTAATTGGTGCAGTTTGGATATTAAAATTCTCAGTTCTGTGGCCGATGCTTCCCAGGCTGTTCCCAGGATTGCATTACACTGTGCTTGGGTTACAGTCATGGCAGCAGGATCAGGTGAAAGGAGCAGTTTTCCTTGTGAGTGGAAGCCACTTTTTTCCCCTTAATGAGACTTCAGATGCACAGAGCAGTCTGCCTTTTCTTGCTTAGGACTTTCTTCCTCACAGAGGAGTCACTGGGAAAAGAAAAGGAGCAGCAAGTCACTTTAGCCAGTCATGCAATTGTATCTAGAACCTGCAGCAAGGATCAAGATCTGTTTTGCCTTCTAGCTCATCCTAACTGCAAAATTCTGCCTTTGGTGCCCTCTTCACCCCCCCCACATAAACACTTCTGTCTTTCCAGTGCCTGTGAAAACCACTGGGTTATTCAAAGAGGCCCTTGGGAGCTGAAGAGGCAGCATCTTCCAGGCTAAGGGGCATCAGATCTGGTGAGATATATGCTGTTTATGCTTTTTTAATTTATTTTTTTTCTGGAGCCATATTTTGTTCAGTTGAGACAACTGCTATCATAAGCTGCACTTTAGTGTTATCTTAGTTTCCTTTAAAACTCAAAGAATGGTATGGAAAGAGGTTGTTCTGGGTTAGTGATCAGCCTGATTTGGAAGACACTTTGTGCTAGTTCCTGATCAAACTGCCAGAAATTACTTGTATATTGAGGACTTTTCCACCCTGATTTTTCTCTTTCCTTGTTTTAGTGTTTTGCATGTTAAGGATTATAAGTAAGTAATTTAGCTCTCTAAAACACTGAGAAATTTTTCCATGTTGTGGCTCCATATTAATCTCCTGCTTCCTGGAAATTACCTGAATGGGAAATGGAGTGTTTTCCCCTCGAGGAGCCCTGACTCTTTGTCATGGTCATCTTTGCACACACAGGGCATGGACTGAGGTAATGAGGTCAGCTCAACAGCCACACCAGGCTTTCTCCTGGTGAAAGGTTATGAATGTGGAGACCATTATATGTCATTAAGATAATAATGTTGCTGAATATGTCAGCAAAGTCAATGACTCTATTCCCCAGGCATTCTGGTTTTAGTTTGATGGGGACACATAAAAAAAAAAATAATTCTGCTTGCCGGGTGGGAGGAAATTTGCCTTTCAAAAGATTGTTGCTTCAGCACTTGATAGGAGTCTTGCTAAGCAGTGATGGTAATAATAATAATAAATGTTCCCAGGCTGCACTTGTTTTATAATTGCTGTTTAGTCCAAATTGCTCTGAGTGAGGAAACTCCATCGTTCTAACTGCACAGGTGGGGGTTGTGATGTCACCTGTAGCAAATTCACTGATTCAAAAGGATGGAACACTTACATAAAACAGTAACACAGCACAAGGTTTTGTTAGTGAAAACTAAGGGAAACAAAATTTCAGTGAAGAAGCCAACCTTGAGGAGGAAGTGAGGAAAGGACTTGGTTTCTCTGCTTGTTGAACACCTCTCTGGAGTGATTGGCACCATCAGGGGCTGTGTCTTGCATGATCTGATCCAATCTTGGCTTTTCTTATAAGGGAAGGTTTGTAAACATCCCAAGAAGTTATGGCCATAGATGTGGTGGAGCTGATGGCTCCTGTGTCTGCATTCACTTTCAGTGAGCTTCTGTCTCTGAGCTGAGTCTCCTCAGTACCATTTTTCTCACTTCTGGTGTTCAAAGGCAGGTTGGAGTGGCTGAGCAGAGTCCTGAGCACATCCTGAGTTTGCTTGGTCAGTGGTACCCTGCCTGCTCTTCTGGTCCCTGGCTCTCACAGGCTGTGTCAGGAGATGAGGGAAAGAAGAGGCAGGGTGAGCTGACACCTAAAAGTGAATTTATTGGGCAATGTTGGCTCCCAATCACTTTTAAAAAAAATTTTATTTGCACACAGATGTATAAAGGCTCCAGTTTCAGTCCTTGGGAATAATTCAACCTTAAGCAGTGTTAAACAGTGCAATATTGAATTAGTGAGCTGTCCTGACAAAGGCATATCATAGTAAATTGGTTTTTTTGGGGAGCTGTTAACTATGCTGACAGAGAGTTGGTTAATTCTTGAAGGATAATGTTTTGGGCAAATTCCCAGCCTCCAAATGCCTGCAGGCAGACTTGTCCATATTTGTGGTATATTTGAGGTCTTGTGTTCCTCCTTTGGGCCATATATTTTAAGAGGGAATTTTAATGGAAGGAAACATTGCTGCAAAGCAACAGCCTTCTCCAAAACACTTTCCAAAGAAACTTCAAGGCCAAAGGTCTTGTTTTTTTAGGGGAAAAGATGTGAATCCTCTAATGTTTACTCAGTTATAAATAGCAGTGGGCAGGGCTCTGAGGATGGATTCCTGGGAGATTGTATCAGGGGTATTATTCCCCAAACTAAGCAAAGGCAGTGGTTGTCTGTTAATTGTTGCATCTTCTTTGGCACAGAGAACACCATTATTAAACAGAAAATAATTATAATAAAATTAATGTTTACACTCCTCTCAGGCTCAGGTGCCTCTTATTTCTCTCAAATAAGAGAGAGAGCCAAAATGTGTCTAATTTCTAGTAAGAGGTGGCAGTTTGATGCTGGGGGGAATGTTCAGGCTAAACATTTTGGTTCTCCAGCCATGGCATCAGTGAAGGTGACAGGAGAAAGTGCACCCCATGGGGAAAGCACTTAGTTGGTGCAAGGAGGTGCTGCTCCTGACCAGCTGGGCTTGGGCAGAGAACTGCATTTCATTTACCCACACCTCTCTTCCCCCATCTGAAAATAGGAGGCAAGATGATAACTTTTCTTAGAGAGCTGCTGTTTGAAAAGGTTGTGTTGCTTTCCACTGAAAACTAAATCTGCCTGTATCATCACTAATAAATAGGGAGTGTTACCTAATTCCACTGGCAGGATAGCTTGTCTCCCACAGTGAAATTCAGCCTCTCACTGTGTAGGTGTTAAAAAGTTCAGTGTGCAACTTATACATCACCAGAGAGTTAACATGAAACCTAAATGAGACACAGACCTTGCTTGAAGAGCCTGAAGGCCAGAGCTCTGTGAGTGCAGTGGTGCTTCCAAACAGAAGTTTGGTGTCTTTACAGACTCAGGAGTCTGCTGGACCACTGGACAGTCCTGGTGTGTGTCAGGCATCTGCACCATCCTTATGCATCCCCAGGAGAAGAATGTCTAGCTGTAAAATTCTAAAAAAATGGGAAAATGCACAGCATTATTTATTGGGAAATGAATGCACTTTCTGATTTGCTTTTTAATTTTCTGTATCAGCAGTAAATGTATGGTAACTGAACTGACTGGAAAATGTTTGGTAGTAAATACATTAGCTGAGACCTCAAATAGTAAGAAAAAGTATTTTTCAGACACTGCTGTGCTTTTTTTGTAGGTGTGCTTTTTTGTTAGTACTTACCAGGGAAGAAAAAGTAAAACTGATTTCTAACAGCTTTTAGGTATGATTCCAAAAATCTTGCAGCTGAACATTTAATTCTACTGATGTAAGACAGGTATTTAGCTCTGTAGCTGGACTGTGTAGGATACTTGAAACTTTTGAGAACCAAAGAGATTTCCCACTGTAACCTGTTGTATGCTATCCATACCCCCCAAAAAATTAAAATAAATACCCAGTACTCAAAAAAAAAGACCAAAAAGAAAAATCCCCCAGGGATTAAATAACAGAATTACTGCTTTTTTTGGTGGTTGTTGGTACTATCATATATGCTGAGGCATTCCAACCAAGGGCATGTGGCTGCAATGGAATTTGATGTACAATCAGTTTTAGGGAACAGCCTGTGCCTTGTTAATATAATCCATAAAAGGCTTCCAAACTTCCTGAAACCAGTCCCTCCTTTTTCCAAGTCTGCATATGATCTCATAGGAAATGATCTGGGAGAGGCCAGCTAACCCTTTTGCATAATCAAGGTAGCATTGTTCTTTTAAGGCCTCCAGTGAGTTGTTTCACTGATGCAAATGCAATAATCCCCTTTTCTTCTGTCGACAAATCCCTGATATCAGGCTTTGCAATGACTTTGGTGGCATTACAAAAAAGAATAAGTGGGAAGGCTGAAGTGTGATTTGAAGCCTGACCTCGATAATGTCATTCATTTGCTTTGTCACCCTTTGTCTCAGCTGTTTCAAAAATCCTCAGCCACTTGCTGCCCAGTGAAATTTGGAGGGTTGAAATGCAAACACACAAGTGTGCAAGGTTCATTTGGCAGTGGGCTCAGGGGCAGGTAAAAGCAGCCTGCCAAGTGTCATAAACTGCAGCAGTAGCAAAACAGTGAGGAAAATACCTGCCCTTTATATAGTTTTGATCTTGTAAAATCTCTAATATTTACATCAGTGTGTTCTTGTGTCAGAGCCCTTGAAAACCTTGCTATTTACACAAACCCAGAGTGCCTCATACAGTGCATGCTCTTTACATCCTTGGGATCCCCAGGATTTCCTTAATGCATTTAGCCCAAGAAGGGAAACACTCCAATGAGCTGCTGCCCCTGAAAGCCTTGTAGGGCAGTGAGCCTGAGCCTCCCATGGCAGGGCAGGGACAACGAAAGGCTCTGGGCTTTGTGACTGTGCACAAGTACAATTATGGTCTAGGTCAGGGAATGGGCAGCACTGGGCTGAAATCACAGTGAGCCTAAGCAGAGGGCTCTGTGGCACTCTGCTCACTGCAGACTTGTTAAATCTGGCACTCTGCTCTGGGCTCCAGGCAAACATTTTCTTAACCATATTAGGATACGTGGAAATTGGCCAGCCCGCGATAGGCCTTCGATGTACTTATTGCTTGTGCTCGTATTTTATGGAGTAGACAGCCACTGCTTTTCTTAAAAGCTGGCAGGTTTAATAGAATAAGACAAATAGAAGCCTTTAAAAGTTGTTGTGGAAGTACAGTAGGGAGAAAAAGAGAATTTCCCAAGACAAAGGACGTTGTTGTAACAAAGTTTGTGCTTCCCTTGTGCTTTCATCCACAGATATTGATCATCCTCTAAATCAGATCCCAGTAGTTATACATTGTGCTGTTATTCAGGTGAAAAAAGAGTGAGGTGAGCCTAGCTGGCTGTGACATGAGCATTCCCATTCCTTTTGCTGATTTATCCAAGGCAAGGCAGCCCCCAGGAGAGGGGGAAGGCAAAACACTGGACTGGTGGTTCTCAGGGCTTGCTTGAGTTTGGCTCGTGGAGCCAAAAGTCCTGGGGGCAGTGCAAGAGCAATGGGCCTGACCTACCAGAGGTAAGAATGTCTGAAACTTCCCCAACAAGGGATAGAATATTCCAGTGGAGAAATTCCAAAATAGAAAGTCCTTCAGTATTTAGCTGACAACTTTTTAAGTTCTTAAGGGATGAGGATTTGGGAAGCAGAAGTGTTGGTTAACCCTGTACTCCAGTAGATTTTGCTATTAAAAATACATTTTTTAAATCAGCAAATGTTTTAGTAATTTTTAATTTCCTACTGCTCCCTGTAGCTGTAAACTTTTGTTTCACTAAAAGGATTCTCTGTCCTTGCTAATGTTGCTCTAACACTTGCAAACAGTTATCACATCCCCTACTTAAAACTTATTTGATGCATCCATAGCTCTTTTAATCTCTGTGTAAGGTCAGTCCCTCTCTGCTTGCTTAACACTTTTATGGCTCTCTTGTGCTCGTCCTCTGGGTTGTTATTGTCATTCAGGAAATGAGTTCTCCAGAGCTGAATGAAGAATTCCAGGTGTGATCATCACAGAGCTGTGTTAGGGATATCACCTTTCTGCCCTGTGTGTTTCATTTAATGTTGCATGGACTCTGCTACCACAGCATGTATTATTTGATGGTGCTTACTACCAAAAAAAAAAAAACAAAACAGACAAAATTGAACTTTTTTGATCACAAATTCCATGCCTGTGGGTTGCAGCTCAAGGCTGCACTGTGCTGCCAGGAGGGCTGGAATCATCACATCAGCCCTGGCCTTTCAGCTTTTTGCTGATGGTGGGTGTGATCTTGCACAAGTCCTTGGACTACTTGACCCTTGTGCCTGTGTTAGTGGATAATAACACTGTGGTAGCTGCATTTGGTGAGGCTGTGAGGGATGGTTCAAGTTTGTGCACGATCTGGAAAATATAAAGAACTGGAAGTGTGAAATATTTGGGCAAATGGCTGCAGAAAACCACATTACATGACCTGTAAGCTTATACAGTCCAGGCTTGTGGAAATTGAGGAGGGCCATCAATAAAAATTCTGTTTCTGTATAATGATTTATTTGCTAAAAGAAGGGGGAAATTAAATCAAATGAAAGTGATGAACTTTATATGGAGTATAACCTCTGCAAAGTTCACTAGAGACCCAACAGAGAATATGGTTTTAACATGTCCAAGTTTGCTTTGTTGTTTTACCCAGCTGTTGATTTTTAGTTTGAGAGACATAGCAAGAATACATCTGACAATCTTGGAAGAGGAAGTAAGCCTGTCTTTTATTTAGGCATGTTTATATCACTTAAATCATAAAGAATGTAGCAGAGCTAGGAGTGGGGCATGGAGAGAATAAAATATTATTTTCACATATACTCTGAACTCATGTAAATTGTGACACGTCACAAATGATCCTTCAAACCCAGGCTGGCAATTCCCTTGACTGGCACATGGATTTATCAGGTTAAAAAACCCCTGCATTTGCTGCATGAAGCAGATGCAGCTGGAGGCAGACTTTTCCAACTCTACCTATCATTTTTGAAATACAAATCTGGTGAAGTTTTCAGTGCAGTAATGTTCAGTTGATGTTAATTTGTGAGGACCTGGTCTTTTTTAGTGTTATATACTTGGTGAGAGGGTCTGAGCATTGTAACATATCTGAAATCCAGGCTCACTCATGGCAGTCTTCTTAACCAGGTCCAGCACTACTTATGTGAGCTGAGAAATTTGCAGTGATGGTCACTGAGGTTTACAAAGCCATGCATGATTTACAATTTTAGTAAGCTAAGTTTATATTTGGAAGTGAATACTCTGAGGTGGCTGAGGATAAACAGTTGAAAAAAAGCTTTCTTAGTGATAGTTGAATTTTCCACTGCATATAGCTGCTTGTAGAATTTGGTGTTTGGAAGGTTATAAAACCACTTGTGTGAAAGTTAATGCCCAGGTGAAGGCTTTTCTGCAGACTGGAGCCATGGATGAGGACCAGAAGGTTCATGAAATGTTTAAAAAGGGTAAGGAGGATATGCAAAGGTGCATGAGCTCTTTGGGGCAGGAGGGAGGGGATTTGGGGTGACTGTTTTCCATGCCCACAGGGCTCTAAAACAAAATAAATGGAAATGCAGCCTCAATACTGAATCCGCTTAAGGGAAATGAAGAAGGAAACATTTCTGTTGGTTTCCATTTTAGCTCCATTACAGGAAGGAGCTCTGCTGTAGGGCTGCAGTTCAATGCAAGAAGCATTTCTATGGAATTTTGGCATTAGGTGGACTTCCCAAGAACAGCTACTGTCCAGAAGATATTCCAGCTAAAATCTTCTGAGAGCAGTTTGAAATATTGGCGCTGTTTCATCTGAAGTCTGGTCCAACTCGAGCTATGAGAGGAACAGAGGAGGCTCTGATTTGGATCTAAATGGCTCCTCTCTGCACTGTCCAGCTTGCACATAAAATGTGCAAACAGAAGAACATCCCAGCCCAGCAACCCCTCAGATGACCCCTTATAAAGAATATGAAAGGAGAAGGGCTGTACAGAACTTGTATTTGACTAGAGTAAGGCACATTTTGGACCACAGGCAGGAGCAGAGGGGGCAGCATCTCCTCAGCAGGGAGAGGGGAGACTGTAGCACTGAAACAAAAGTGCCCCACACTGCTCCTGTGGGAAGTACAGCCTCAGTTTTGGATGGCTTTGAGCAGCCTTAGCAGAAATTCTTTCTGCCACAGCTAATTCACTTATTTCTGGTATCTGCATGGGGACCTTTCCCAGATTTAATCCTAAACCACCAGAACTGGGTTGAGCTCTGTGGGCAGATACAGGAATATTCAGCAAGATGCCTTAGTGTTTTTTTTTGGTTTTCTTTGTAGCTCAATTTTCCCATGTGGAATAAGCTGACCTGACAGAACCAGATTAGGTTCTGTTCTGTTGCACATTTGGTTATGCCAGAGGTGTATTTGGATGTCAGCAACACATACAACCCATCATGAGAATGTTTAATGAAATGCAATTCCTGCCTGAAGTTTCCAACTTATCCAAAAATAAGCCTGTGAGGGAGCAGAGATGTAGACTGACCTGTCTAGAGGTCTCAGATTCTGTTCAGAAGAGGGCTGGGTTTGGAGCCTGGTCTCCAGAAAAGGATTCCAGTGGCTGACTTGCTAAAGCATGCCATGATCTAAATATTACCAGCACTGCTATAGGCAGAAGAGTTTTGATTTGAGCTAAGGAGGTCTCAGACCCTTGTAGATGGTCACTTTGAGGGCCAGGTGACTTTGCTGAAGGATGAATGTGGCTGTGACAGCAGGAAGGATGGGCTGGCTGGGCTCACACAGAGTCCAAACTCGGAGAATCCAAGCCCAAGCATGAGTCTGGATGAGCTGGCTACAGCTTGGACCCAAACTTCAAAGCCTTCCATGAACTTCTGAATAACCCAGTAGGAGATTTTTGGGTTTGATTTGTTTTCTCAGATGTGAGACAGCAGTATGAAGCTATCTGGGTGTGTTCTGGATCTTGCCTCCAATTTTATGTGTGTAAAAGGCAGGTATCTTGAAGCACTGATAAATTATAGGCACCTGTGTTACCCTTGGGACAGAATAGTGGTGTTGCTTTGGATGTCTGTGGCGTGTAGCAGAGTGAGCTCAGTAGTTAGTACTAAATTTGTGTTTTGAGGAGAAAAGTCTCCTTATTGCTGTTTTCCCTCCCCCACTCCTCATCCCTTATCCTGTTTCAGAATTTTAATCACCTTGCCAAGAATTTAAGTAGCTTGGATGCAAAAAAGATTGTTTCATGACTCTTAATAATATGTGAAGTTAAAAGTAAGTCTCATGCTCCAGACTGCAAACTGAATGCTGAGGGATACAGAAAAAGAATTTCTCCTGTTTTATCCTGCTTGTTATTGCATGGTTTGATAGGTAAATTGTGGATTTGTTTAATCTCCTTACAAATATCTCATAGCCACTTTTGGAGACAGAATGCTGGTAGGGTGGCAGCTATAGCTGGTACCAACTCATGTTATGCTTGTGATCCAAACAAGAGTAACAGATCAGAGCTCTATAATAATAAGGAAAGGAATTCCATAACAAATTAAATATGTGGGGAAACTCAAGTGAAAACAGTAGTGGTTAAGGGGAGAATTTCAAGGACAGGAAATAGATACTCAGTGAAAGTCAAAGCTGGTAACTGTCCATTGTATTTCTTTAAATGCTCAGATTCAGATTATTTTACTTGAAGGAAAAGAAATGGAATTAATGGACTTTAAAACTATATGCTTGGCAAAATAAAAATAATCTACATCTAGAGTTCATTATTTTTATACAGCCATCCCAAACTGGCTTTAGATCAGGGTTTTGTGTGTTGGTTTGATTGTTATCTATGGTTAACAATGCCCATAATCAAAGTACCTTGGGTTCTGGTTTTATTATATCTGTCATGGATTTTTGATACCTTCTGGCTATGAGGATTTGCTGTCTTGCCAGTTGAATCCTTGGGAGCCTTTGTCTGCAAGTGCTTCTGTGGGGAAGGTGATGACCACACACTTTCCTCTCCATCCTGTGGTCTTGTGCTGAGCTCCAGCTTCCTGCTGCTCTTGCTGAAGACACACAGGTAACACTTAGACAGGTACTATAAAAAGTATATTAAATAATACAGAAGATAGATAGACTGGGAAAAAAAAAAAGTTGGCAACTAAGTTCATTTTCTATTGGCCTGAACCAGAGGTTACCTTTTTAAAATGATTTTTTTAGTGGTGTATTTTGTTCTGGAAATGTCCCCTGCAGAGCTTTGCAGGTTTGCCTCACTTGACCTGTAACAGTGCTTAATTATCCTTCCCTTTACACAGTTTTCCCAAGGGCCTTAATTGGTAGGGAAATTGCTGGTCTCAAGGGGGTAAATCAGTCTCTGTTGCTCCATTTTAAGCACATTACATCTTCTCCTGCCCTCAGGGGATGTGAAGGGTTTATCATTCTCTAATATATATGTGAGAATTACTGGTTTTTAGGCTTGGCAAGCCCGGCCCTTCCAAATTCTCCACGGACACCGTGTTTCCTAGAGCTCTGGAATGTTTCACTGCTCTTTTCCAGTTGTTCTCCTGTTTGCTGAAGCTGTACCTGGGATCTGCTCAGGTTTCCAGCCAGGAGCTGACCAGTACTCAAGAGGGAAGCAGTGCTGTTTGTAGCTGCTGTGTCTATAACCTCATGATGTTGTTCCCACAGTGTGATTTGCCCCCAGCCCTGGGTTTGAGTTTTTTGACTCCTTTTTTTATTGATCTGTCAATTAATGACTCACAAAAACCCCATTATCAGGTGTTTGCAAAAGCAATTCCCAAACTGCTATTGTATTTTTTGGAGAGATTTAACCCACAAGTTGAGAACACTCAAAGCTGAAAATGGCCTGATTTTGCATGCTCTGGCTGCTTGCCTCTTCACTTGCAATTCTTAAGCTTTTAAAGCTATTAATAGCAAAATATGTGTCAATGAATATTGTCAGTGATCTTCTCTGCTCGATGGCCTGGGCTGCCTGACATATTCAGCCACATTCTCAGGCTAAAAACCAAAATACACTGAAATAGGGAGGCCAAGCCCTAGGGCAATGAGGGGAATGAAAGTGCATGCATGAAATGCTTCAGTGAGGTTCTTGCAAGTGCTCAGAACAGCAATTAGAGAAACACTCTGGGAGAGCAGGATGTGTCTGGAGCCAAGTTTCTTCAACACCTATGGGTGTGCTTCATATTAATTTTTAATATCTGGCTTTAGAAATCTTGAGAAAGAAGAGGTAATGCCATGACAGAAGAACAAACATCTTTTGTTGAAAGTAGAGTGAGTCCTGTGTTATTATGTTATTAAAATGGAAGCCACCTCCTTCCATGTAAGAGACAGCTTAAAGCAAGGTGCTTTCTCCTCTAATCCTCCTTGCTACACCATGACTTAAAGGCTTTGGAGTCTTTGAAGTAAATTTGCAATAGCAATGGGAGAATCATCCTGGTCTCCTCCAGCCTGGCTTCCCAGAGGCTTCCTAAATGCTCAGATGATTGTTAATGAAGAGGACAGGTCTAATAAATTCGCCAAAGAAGTAAATTGAGAACACCTACGTTGGTGTAGCAAAGAGATTGTCAGTTCCTAGCACCTGCTTGCCACAGTTTGGGGATGCTGAATTCACAACAGCAGACTTAGAGGGAAAGGTTCATCAGAGTTCTTTAATCCTGCTGAGCTGTTCATTCAGCTCAGGCCAGCATTTTCTACTTTGTAAAAGAGAAGGGGAATGAAAAAGCGTGCCTGCCAGTCTGACTTTGCAGTAGAGAAAACAGCTTTGGAAATACAAGGCCTAGGAAATATAAAATTGGACTTTTTACTGTAATGAAGCATAGTGGTAAGAACTCACAATGTGTCTGTTACTATAATGAAGCAGAGAAAAAGCTTTAATTCCCTGAAGAATTCCAGGAGCTTTTAAATATTATTTGCCCAGGTGTGAGTGTGATGGATGGGGCCAGATATCAGTGGTGTAACTCTGTGGGTTCTGTGTGGGGAAAGCTGGATCTGGCCAATATTCTCAGGAGAGACTTCCTAAAGGGCTGAGCTTTATTGTGTTGGTGACTACCCAGCCACAGCACTCACCTTCAGAAATATCCATGCTTACCTCTTAGGGTGATAACTGATACACTGTGGATTTTCACAGGGCTAGGAAAAGGAAATACCTGCTGTTTCCAACTTTCCCATGCACTGCATGGGTAAGGACATATGTTTTTAAGCTCACCACCCTGCCTTCCTTTGGAAACTGCTGGAAGTTTTCTGTCTGGAGCTAGGAATATTTTGTGTGTGGTACCGTGGTGGATATGTGGACCTTAGCTGGCTGCTAGGTATTGTTCACAAAATTCTGTTTGTGTATTTTCAAAATGGTAACTGAAATCCATGGAAACGTGAAAGAGACTTTCAAGTTTGTTTTGAGCCAGGATCTGAATGACAATAAACATATTGATAAGTCACTTGTGCAAAGGTAGATATTTGTTTTCCTCTGCACAGTAAAACAGAAGTGTAAACACTGAGCATTTACTTGGTAATGTCATATCTTATTTTTGTAGATTTGTGAAAAATATCAACTGTTTTCCTTTTCCCTCTCCACCCTTTCCTCTGGGGCATTGTTAGAGTCTGTCTGATCCATAGAGATCTGATGCAAACCTAGGGAACTGAAACACTTTTTTCTGGATTAAAAAAAAAAAAGAGAAAAAATCTGGGTTTGGTCATTTCCCTAAGGCTCAGGAATGTTAGTGATGTCACTTTTCTTTCCTCAGAGCTGCCTTTAGGAGTTCATCTCTGTTGCAAAGGCCATAGTGGTTATTCAAGAAACATTTAAATAAAACTATGGCAACTGAAGTCTCCATCTCATCAGCAGGTCGTGGTTCAGTGACAAATTGTCCATGAGGGCTCGTAGTAACTGATAAGAAATGTTGTAGTTGGATTGTGTGATGCACCTGTGATCCAAATCCTCACTGCTGATTCCTGGTGCAATTGTGTATTTATCATTTTAGTTTTCATTATACAACATATACCTCCTCTTGAAATCTGGTTCAGATGACTAAAAATGGAAAAAAGGGAGAATAATTTTGTATACCTTATGAGTGAAAACAAGGAGACCTCAGATATTACTGTCACTGTTTTGTAACTCATTTTCTTGATGTTTCTAGGTGTATCTATTAGATCAGTGTTAACATAAGTGATTTCTTTCATCCTGCTGGGTGTGGTGTCAGTGCTGTGCTGCAGTGATGGTGCTAGGAAAAACAAGTTGTTTAATGAGATTTAGGCAAGATTGACATGAGGCTTGAATGTCATGGCTTGTGTAGATGTGACAGAGGGTTTTCCTGCCTCTAATAATAATATGAATATTATTGAATAATCAATATAATGAATATATTGAATAATGAATAAAGTAAAAGCTGAAACACGTGGCCAGAGAGAAAACCTCCCCAGTGGTGAACACTTGGCAAACAGCTGGAGGATCCTCTTTGAGGATGGAAGTTATCCTCTCATTGCTCCAGAGCTTTCCCACCTCTCACGTGGGAGCTGGCAAATAGGAGAATTCCCTGGGATTTGATCCCCAGCTGTGTCTCGGTGGGAAGCAGCACCAGGCAGGTTTCAGCACGTCGTGGTGCTGAGCTCTGAGTTTCAGGTGGGTTGTACAGTGCTGATGATTCACCCTGAAGTTTGTCTCAGGCAGCCTTTTGGTTTGTTGGTTGGATCCTGCATATTTCATGGTTGATTTAGCTGCGTTCACAGAGCTTTCTGTAAACCATGGAGTTCTAGAAAGAAATTTATGGGTTTGAAAGAGTAACCAGCTTCATAGGGCAAATGGCACTGTCTCTGATTACTGTATGAAAGGAAGTTTGGGTTTACCACTAATTGCAGATAAAAATTAATATTTGCGAAGGAGACACGTATGATTTATTTAGAAGTGTTTTCTGTTTCCATAATGAAATTTCCTTCGGGTTTAAGTACAGTCATTTGGAGGAAAAAGCAGAGGTCTGTGGCTCATTAGTTTCTGGTGGTTGTCAGAAGCCATTAATCAATTGCCCCTTTTACCAACATAGGTCCTAATTCAGCAAAGCATTTAGGCACATGCTTAACTATAAGCACATGTGTTGGAGCACTTGGCTAAATCAGGGCTTTAATGTGATTCAAGCTTGTATTTTTTTCCAGGTCTAAGGTTACCCTGAAAGGACAGGAGTCACTGATACATCAGCTAAAGTGTCATGTACCTTCCTCACCTGTCTTTCTAAAAAGTCAGACGCAAGGGAGGGGAAAAAATGGATCAGTTTTTCCCCTTATCCTTTTCAAATCCGACCTCAAATGGAGATTACTGCCCTGAATAGTTGGGCATGTGAAACAGCAGCAAGGCAGGAGCAAAGGGAGTGACATGTGGGGAAAGCAGTTTCCACTTGATTGCTTTGTTCTCTCCACTCTCTGCTTGTGCTGAAGCCTGCTTGGATATGAGGAGGAAAGAGGAAGGCAGCAGATCTACGTTTTGGTGCAGCCAGATGAATCCTGGTGTGCAGGATCTGATAAGTTTAGGTAGGTTGTGTGTGCTTCTTAATCTACAGAGGAGACACAGAGTGAGGGGACTTGAATTCAATTCTGCCAAGGGCTTCTACTCCTGTAAAAATTACAGTGTGACTTTCAGCTGTGACTAAAGGTCAAGGGTGAGGGTTATGTTCTCAGTCCAAGTCTTGTCCTCTTTGCCACAAAATGGGTGCAGTCCACCCACAGCTACCCTGCAGGGAAATTTCTCTGGAAGAAGCAGCACTTCAAGTGCCAGTGTGACTGCCCCCTCCCACCGTGCCCACCCTTCCCATTTTAATTTCAGTAAGAGAACTGAAGGGATTTTTCATACATTTGTTCCTATATGATTCATAATTTAGTAGAGATGATTGAGAGCTCTCAGAAATTACAGCAGTTACTAGAACAATGTGATTTTTTTTATGGTTCAGCAGGAAGTTGGATATCTTGAGAGTAAAGATAACCAGCCTTATAGTCCCTTCAGGATTTGTTTGGCACAAGAGAGGGTATAGCCTTTAGGCAATTTCCCCCCATTCTGTGAAAGCCAAAGCGACAGCCATGTATCACACACACTCTTGATTTGTTACAGATTTTGCAGTAGGGATGCTGCCTGTGGAATCAGCAGCAGCACTTTTGTGTAAGCGTAGGTTCCCTTCGGATTTTCTCCTCTCAAATGCTGCTGTCATTCAAACGTGTTTTGCTTGTGAAACCTGACATCATCTCAGCCTGAGGTTGGAGGTGGGGAGGAAAATGACTTCATTGGTTCACGTTCCCATTTTCTTCCCTCTGTGTTTGACAGCAGCAGGAGCAGGTGATGGAACAGCGCACATAAACCTGTGCTGTGTTCATTGCACAGATGGAAATGACAACTGAGCTCTGGCTCACAGGCTGAAGCAAGGCCTCCATTGCTCCTGATGGACCTTGGCTCTGCAGCAGGCAGTCGACAGATCAGTGTGGAAAATTTTGCGTGCTTCCTTTGACTTTCTCTTGGTATCCTTTCTATCCCGGGGAGAAGAAACCAAAACACTTTCTATTTTCTGTATTAATAGTTTTATACCACACTTAGGGGGAGCTTAAGCACTGTTTATGTTGAAAAGCATTCCAAGGCCTCAAAGACTTAAGATCTGATCAGATGAGAATCAAAGAGCAGTAGGGGAAGCAGCAGCATTAAGGTAACCCCCTGTCCCCAGTCTCACCCCAAAATCACATGACAGAGTTGGGCAGAGAAGTCTCATCTCGAGTCCTAGGTCACAACTCTCTCTTGCTGGTAAAAGGATGTCTTTCAAAGGCTTGAACTGTTGTCTGTAGTTTGGCTGATAATTCTGGCAGTGACTTTCTCCCCAGCATGCTTTATCTCTGGAACCCTAAAAATTATTGCCACCCCCGCCAGCTGTGGAATATTTTGGATGAAGGTTGTTTTGCCACTCTGGCATGAGTTAGAGAGGCAGGTAAAAACAGAGACTTTCCATGGTGCTTTTGTTTTTTAATTTTCACATTTGGAACGTGCCCCTTGGAATGATTTTGGTTGCAGAAATTTAAACCCTTGTGTGAGTTTTTTTTCTTTGTGCTGTGATCATGCAGTTACTTAGAATCCCTCATGTTCTTGTGCTTTTTTTAATGTTCAAGAAGTTTAGGGGGCTTCACATCTCCCACCTCTGTGCCTTGCTAAGCACTGGGTATTGCAGCTTCATCAGGAGCAAAAACTGTGGGCTCTGTGCAAAACTGTCTTGACAGATGCTGAGCAAACATAGGTGGTCCTGGAAAGTGTGACTCCTTAACCATCCATAGAAGACACTTGACAACAGCAGAGAGTTGATCTTGAATAATTAAATAAAATAAAATGCCTGTGTTTTGTTTTTTTTTTTTTTTTTCCCCAGTCTAGAAGTTTATCAAAGAAAAAGGAAGAAAAAGGAAAGGATGGTCAGGGAACAAAGGGAGAAATGGTGGGATATGTGTGATTAATACAGTTTTAACTTTGCTGTCTGTGATGACACTATGCAGTGATGAAGTGGATGTATTTTGTGATTTATTTTCTTCTAGTTTAAAGTAGTGGAGCTCTAAAAATGACTAATGAACCTCCTTTCAAGGTTCATATCTATGACCTAATTCATATGTGCAGGAATCTTGTCTTCCTCTTAACTGCTGCACAAAGCTGAGGGTTGCTCATCTACAGAGCATTAGAGGCCAGAGCAGAGACCCTGGACAAGTTCCAGCACTAATAGCTGCATTCCAGTGAAAACAGGAATCAGATGTACAGCACACATGATAGTCTAATTGGCAGATGCTATTTACCATATGTTAATTGCAAGTTGTGTTGTAAGTTAGGATGTTGATTAAGGCAGCAATTAGAGCAGTTCCTTGTACAACTCTGAGTTTTTCAAAATAATTGTTCCAGCGGATGCTTTTTTATCAGTGTACCATTGAAGCTTATTCTTTAGAGCAAAACCTTATTAATGTGGGTTTTTCCTAACCTCAGCAGGACTGGTTTCTACAGTAAAGTTCCTACCTGAGGAAGTGTCCTGCTGTACTTTTTAGACTATGGAAGATAGTGTGGTGTGTATATTTGCATTCCATTTTTGTGCTAGATCTGTTGTAAGATTTATCAGTGTGAATAAAATGTCCAACTACTTGATGCAGCCATCTGTAGGCCTAAATAGGGATTATTCTCTGGAGTTATTGGAAGTGGATACGATAATACATGGAGCCCCTGTGGGGATGCAAGTATATAAATGAAGTTCAGCTTATGTCTTGTGGACAAATGTCACTTAGAGTCTGGAGGCTGGAAATCAGTCTTTGGACTGTGCAAAGCACGTGAAAAGCCTCATGTTGCATTGTCTGTGTGGTGTTTGGCATTTCACAATAGAGGAAAGAGCAGGGGGAAACTGCTGCAAGATCCTAAAGGTGTTCTCATCCTTCAGACCAGCTGAACAGGCATAAAATGCTGTAGTTCCCCTCTGGTACAGAGTGGTCCCAGGGTTGCTGCTTCTGGGAGAGCAGCTGCACAGCCACAGTAGTTTGTGTTGCTGAGACTGAGCAGTTCTTCAGCTGTATCTCACTGCTCACATTCTTGAAATGACTTCTGGTAGCTGAGCTGGCTTCCTTCACATGGAACATCTAAGGACAGCCCAGAGGAGCTAATTATCTGGTTGCCCCAACGATCCTGGTGTGGAGGTAGAAGAAAGTGCAGAACCAGAAGTCTGCTGTGGATCTTCTGGCCTGCAGTCCCATTCTCCAAAACATGCTGAAGCCCCCACCAGTGGCACGAGGCTGTGAGTACAAGAGTACTTGTCCTGTGTCACCACATGTCCCTCATGCTGTGGTGTTGAGATTTCCCTCTGCATTTAAATTGGAGAGGAGCTGATTTTCTGTCATTGTTGTACAGTCAAAGGAGTCACCCAGCATCATGTCATTATAACAAGATTTCAAGCTGTACGAGCAGACGTGAAGAAAGAAGTTCATTTTTCTCTCCTTAAAAAAAAACACTTCACATAATCCTAGTGAACAGTGTGCATTGCTTTAAGAGACTAATTTATATCCATTCTCTCAAAGTGGAAGGGACTCCAAGCAGAGGAAATCACCATGTTGAAGGAGAGGCTACTTTGATTTATGTCATCTTCAAAGTGTTTGGATTTCCAGTCACACTCTGAGCCCTCAAACTGAAATAACTATGTCTACCCAGGGATTTGTCAGGGCTTAGCTGCATCTGTTCAGAATTGTACTTCTCGTTGAAGCAGTGCAGCTTTTTCTTCCTAGAAGAAGCTGTTTGTGTGTTAGCCAAAGACTGCAGTTGTAAAGGCAAGATTGAACTGGTGAAATTGTATGTGTGAGTTTTTTTGGTGTAGGGGTTTTTATTTCTTTTGTTTTCTTTATTTCCACACCCCCTCACCCTCCATCCCCTTTTTCTGCTCTAGCAATAGAGGTTACATTGATGATGTGATCCATTATTGCTTGGCTGTGGACATGTCACCAGGGATGTGGTGTGCAGGGCACCAAAGAGAGGAAACCAATCCATCACTGCTGTGTACAACCAGGCAGTCTTTTGTATTGAGGCAGCAGGTGTTTAAAAATGGAGACAAATCAGTCAACAGAGGAATCTGCACATTTGGGAATGGAACAATTTTTATGAGTGTTTGTCCTAAGAATAGAAGAGCTTGGTTTGCTTGTGAGTCTTAGGCCATGGACTCCTCATGGAAGGAGGGCAAAGAGTTCAGGAAGACTTGAGATTTCATCAGAGTACAGAGGTACCTGTCACATACCACTTCTGAACACCCCAGGGAATATCTTCCTCTCTGAATCAATGAAGAAAGCAATGCATGAACACATTTTAAGCATCATGTCCTGATTTCAAGAACTCTTAAGGCTGTCACATAAGTAGAAATTTATCATAGACAGATTTCTCATGAACATCTGTCTGAAGTTCTGTTAGATTAGATCTATCTTGGAGATGTGAGAATGCTACACTCTTTGGGGGCTGAGAAATCCCTGTGTCTGCATTGAGTCCATGGAGATTTCCATGTGTTATCTTCAGCCATGTTTGGTCAATCACCAAGCACAAATGATCCTGTTGCAGTTCTAATGGGGTGCTAAAGATATTGCTGCTGTTCTGTATGCTTAGAACAAGACAGTTCTTGGGACTTGTCTGAAGCTTCCTCTCTTTTCTACATCCTCCTCTTCCCCACATTAGTTTAAATGATTTAGATGTCATTTATGGTTGTATAAAGAGGCCCTTCAATCTGTGTAAAATGTGTGCTTTGGTTCTGGCTCAAGCAAGCTGACAGGACTGGAATTGCTGTTTCTGGAGAGGCAGCAGTTTATCACCTCCTGCCACATTAGTCACTGCCCTCTCTCCCTTTTCAGAGCATACCACTGAAAGAATTTGACAGAAACCAGTTTTGTGTTTCTAGGAAATGAATAATTTGTTTCTTTCAGAGAAAGTGGCGCTTTTTTTCCCCCTGTAAAGAAAACCAAATAATAATAATAATAATAATAAAGCTGTTTCACTGTTTGACACACTGGGAGGCCCCCATGTAAGGTCTTCATTCACAGAACATGTCTGTGACTGTGCAAGTTATTTTCCCTCTTTCATAATCAGCCTTTTGTAAAATGAGAACAGAAACGACTCCTTCCTTCACAGGTTTGTTGTGAGACTGCAAACTTTGAATCACTCATTATTGCAGTGGAAATCCTCTGCATACCACAGACAGAAACAAAAACTTTAATGTGGTTGAGTGTTGACTAAAAGCGAGGAGAGCGATATTTGTGCTTGTGTATTGCAAGAAACCATAGAGATTTAGCCAGATGAAGAGAGAATAAAGCATTACCTGAAGTCTTCTCTGTGTGGAGTTTAAACTGTGTTTTCCTCATGCTGGGATGCAGCTCTTGATTTCCCACAAATATGCAGAGGGCAAAGCCATGACTGGGACTGGGGGTTTGCTACTAGAAGGATCACTAAAACTACTGTCCAGTTCTGGCATCCTGGATGGGAAATGCAAAGTAGCCAAACATTAACTGGGAGTCATCCTGTGCCTAAGTGGGCTTCCACAGCTCTCACCAGGGCTCTGCCCAGTGGCTGCAGCATGGAGCTGACATTCCAGGCATTGCACTGCAATAGTGAGGTCTATGGGAAAAAGTCAAGGAGCACTGTCTGGGGGAATTATGTAGGCCAGTCCAAATTCCAGCTGAGGAATCCCTAGATGATAATTTTTTAGAAGGTTTCTGATCTCTAGTGGGTAGAAGTCAAAATTAGAAAAATATCTGAGATGATGAATGGCTCAGAGGAGAACAATCTAATTGTTTTGACGAAAGCTGTTTTGTAGATTAAACTCAGAGCTACAGCACCAGCCATTGAACTTCTCAAACTCTCATTCTTCTCTTCCTTTTATCCCCTCCTTTCTTTGATTATCTATTTTTAATCTCCTGTTTCTGGACACACAGGTAGAATGAGCCCTGTTGCATGAAGTATTTGTTATCATAAGGCTTTTTGTGCACTCCTGTTTTCTGACAGTTAATCAGCACATATACCTTCTCTGCTGGTGTGTGGGCCTCTTTACTAGATGCAAAATCATGCAGTGCAGATCATCTGTCTTTTTGGTGACCAAAGAGGTGACAAGCACCACTGAGGCTACTATATATACTAAATATATAAATATTCTAAATATAAAAGAATAACATCATAATGCCTTGAAGTGACACCATGCAGCTGCAGCAGCTGAAGCTCTGAGAGTTTCTTTGGGCCTCTGGTGTAATGGTCTATTGCTAAACCTGGCTCATTTCCTTTGTGCCAGTTGTTCTGCCCAGCTTTTTCATCCTCTGGTGCCTGTGTATCGCTGCTTCTCTTTGTTTTTAACATCCCACCCTTTGCTTTAATTTTCCAGCTCCTCTTTCATCCTTGTGTTGTGTGTTCTGGGTGTGTTTTTATCTAAAGCACAGGGCAGATATGTTTCTGTCAGCTTTTTTTCACTCAACTGCAGGGGGTAATGTTATTTTAAGCATTCATAAAGGGGGTTGTAAGCTGTGATAGGTGGTGCAGCCTGATAAATTTAAAAGCATTGGAGGCTGTAGAGACCAGAGATCCTCTCTCTGACTTACACCAAAAGAAATGAATCCAAACTGGTGGTAACTTCATTGCCACTGTCAGATGTGGCAATTCTGATGGCACAGGGCTCTGCCAGCCCAGAGAAAACAGTTGAGCTCTCAGCTGGGAGAAGTGTTAACTTGGCATCCACCAGGGGAAGGAACACAGGCATCATTTCACATATGAACTGCTTCATTCACAGATTTTCAGCAGGCCTGGGGAAGGAGGATGGAGTGTATTCAAACAGAAATGTTCTTTGAACTTTGTTTTTGTATATTATGGGGTAGGAGAAATCAGTGGAGTGGGCAACTATTGTTTAGTTTTGTATATTTCTACAACTTAAAGATCAAGGAAATCCTGAGGCTGACAAGAGGGTTCTGTTTTTAAATGAGCAATACATAAAATAGAAGCGTCAGACTTCTTGAATTCCCCTTGGTGAATGAGTCTTGATGTCTATATGATACTTTTGCTGTTTATTAATCTAATGTGACCCTTATAGCAAGGTTGCTTTGGACAAATGGCATCAAGACATAAAATTAATAAACTCTCCATGAGTGTTGTTAACAATGAGAGCTGGCAATAGACAACATCAACTAGTTTCCCATGAGAAACAAAGAAATATCAAAGGGCTGTAAATAGCATTGCATTTTCTGTTTGCCAGATGAAGATGGAACATGTGGATGGTCTTGAATGTTTTGCCCATTTTGGCACATGCTTGCATTTTCAGTGGCTCAGCTGCTTGGTCTGAGATGTAAAAGACAAAAAATAGTGCTGTTAGGAGGTGAGAGAAGCCTCCCAGCTTTTCAACAGCAAAGTCACTGTTTTTCCTGCTGCTGTGACCATTCTTCTGAAGAAAAAGACTGATGGCAGTTCTTTGTTGCAGCTCTTTGCTTCTAGATGGGATCTTCTGTCTTCCCCTTGCACTTTGGAGTTTTATTTTGGTTCCCCTGTTCTGCTCAGAAGTTTTCATTGTACCTCCCTCCCTCCCCTTTTACAGGCAGTGGAAGGAACCTCCCAAAGATTTTTGCTTGAGTTTGGTTTTTAGACAGAGCTGTTTCAGATCTTGAAGAAAAGAAAAAACACTGTGAGAAGGATAATAGAATCCTCCTCAGCAGTAAGAATTAGGGATTTTCTGTTTTGATAGTCAAATAGTCATCCTACCTGGAAAAGAAAAAGTTTAACTGAGAAGTCTCTCTGGCTTCTCTGTTTTCATGTAACCCTTAGACTCTGGCAGCAAGTGACCATCTGAAAGATAAAACCACCTCTCTAATCATGTTTAATTCAACTAAAACCTGTTCTTACAGGAAAATCGGTGTAAAACTCAAGGATGCTGAAGCTTAGCATGCTTAGGGTCTGACAGTGCCAAGTTATTCCTTTCACTGCCTTTCTCTTATTTTCTGATGCTGAATCTGATTTTGTTTTGCCACAAAACAGAGTTAATGTTCATAGAATGTTTCAGCTTTGCTTTGATGATTAAATACCCAGCATTCATTCTGTTGTGTACTGTTGGTCACTAAACTGTTGAGTTATTTATATTTTGTTGGGATTAAGAATAACGTTTGAGTTCCACAGCCTTGTCTTTTTTTTTTTTCTTTTTCTTTTATAGTTTGGGCAACAATGACTTGAACTCTGACTAGTTGCAGTAACATTTATTTGTGAGCCAATGTCCTTGAGACAAAACAAATACACTGCTTTGCCTAATGTGGTTATCTTTTCTACTCCAAAAAATATGCAAGGCATAAAGACAAATGTTTTGCAACCCAGTATCCTCTTTCTCCTGTGCTCACTGTTGCATGGCAAATAATATGCATTATGGTATTTAGTTACCTAAGCTTATGCTCTGTGGTCAACCACAAATTTTCTCTGGAGTCAATGGAAGATTCAAATACTAGAGGAATCTGGATGTGAGTCAGCAGATACTGATCAGAGCTGGGTGAAAAATTATTTCTGTCTTTAAATTTTCACGAATTCAAAATCTTTCTGAAAATTCATTGGGATGCATAGAAGGAGCTGGTTAAATAGAAAAGCAGAAAGAGACACACTTTCAGTTTAATCTGTTTTCACATCTCCTTGTAAGATTGAAGGTTGAAATACCACTCTGTGCAGCTGGGGTGGATATTGGGTGTTTCTCTTGTGAAAATTTGGCTGCATTTGCCATCCTGTACTGCACCCTTACTGGCCATGACTCTCTTTAGAGTTGCTCTGCACTGGATGAATAATTAAATAATTATATTCCCTTTTTCAGTGGACATTCTCTTAATGTAAACTGGAGTGATTCCTGATAGTCCAGGTAGCAAACAAATCCCCCTCTTGAACATGCTTTAGGCCGATGACACGATGGTTCTTACCTGAGATGCAGGAGGTACATGCAATTATTTTTACTTCACCTCAGTTCTCTTTTCTCACCACCTAGCTTAATGCCTAATTATTAGATAGATCTTTCTTTGATTCAACTAGAACTGGTCTGAGATGTAACAGATGTTTTGCTCAGATGGATACTTCTAGAGAAAAAGCCCATTTCATTGATCTGATTTGGGGGAGGTTTGCTCCAGCAACTTCTACACATTTATTAGAACTATTGCAACTGCCTCTGGATATGTATTTCATATAAATAATGGCCTAAAACATCTTAAATAGAATGTATGACTAGCAAAGCTGATGGTGAGAGAGAAAATAGAAGATAAGGTTTTGAAATGTGATGTGGAAGCTGTGTAGAGAAGACCTGGGTAGCAGAAACCTTCTCTGAGGACAGAGAATAAGGAAAGCACATGAGAAATGTGTGAGGTGAATGAATGAAAAGCTGTGGGGAAAAGAGGCTAATGAAGTAGTCAGCCTTCAAAAATAGTTAACCTTTGAGTCCTTGGAATGTGTGAAAATCCTGAACTGAGTCTCTGCATTCTTTGGTTTTTCTCTGCTGGTGACTTCACGCTCCTGTTTGTGAAGTGAGGACTGCAAACAAACAGTGTAAGACCTTCACTGGTCTCGGGCACAAGCAAATTTCATACAAAACTAGGACAAACCCCTAACCAGATGTGAGTGAAAGCTGCTTTAGCGTTGAAGAGAAGCAAGGCTGAACTTGGAAGAATTAACGTGGGCCTGCTGAAACCTTCATTAAAAGGGCTGTCCAAACAGGGTTTTTGTCTTTCACACACATGCACTTTAGTCATGCAGACTTGTACAGCTAGCATGGGCCTCAGCAGCAGAAGACAAAATAATTAACAAAATTAAAATCATAGCCTGACTATTTTTAATCAAAGAGGCATTGATGTGAGAGAAAGAGAATGCCTTAAAAATAGGTGGTGCTGCAGACTGAACTAAATTTTATGGCCATGTTCTTTTTTGCAAAATCTATAAATACTTTTTTTTTGGAGGGGGAAGGAGGGGACATAGAGGGGAGGGAGGTTAGGAGGGGAATGAGAATGAAGTAAAACAAAATTCCTTTTTTTTTTTCCCCTTTTAAAGCGGAATGCTAACCAATCCCTTGGCAACAAAGGCTGTGTTTATTTTTAATTAAAAAATAACATAGCTGGGTTGACTTCAGTTTTCCCAGCTGCTATTCTTCCATCACAACAGCTCTCTGGCCTCTTTTCCCTTGCTGATTTCTTTCATCATTTGCACTTAGCTTGTATGTGTTACATGGATTTTATGTAATATTTCCTACCATTGAAAGCAAGGCTAACAGTCTAAACAAGTAGCTGGGGCTCAGTCATCTAGATTCTCATCTACACCACCTGAGCATGCCCTTCCTTTTGGAAAAGTAATAGGTGTGAGCAGGATATCTTTTTTTATTTTTTTCTCATGCACATTCCTTGCTGTTTATATGTCTGCCAAGCGAGGAGAGATTTAAAACTGCGTTTTGGAGTTCCGAGTTGTAGTCCAGTAAAATAAACGGAGTGGGTTTGGCACAGCTCAGGTATCCCTGAGCACACAGGTAGTGTTTGAAGGCTGACATGACAGGCAGCCTTGGTGGTTTTCCTTTGGATGATGGACTTCAAACTGCCAGGTTTTGTGTTTGCACATGGAATGAAAAGTTAGAAAATAGACACACTTGCCATGCCTTCTCCAGTGACTTCATTTCCTCTGTCCATGGGGGCAGAACAGGAAGAAGTCAGGGTGATGATCCATTTTTCAGCACCTGGTGACAAAGCTGACTCCTTCTGTAGTGAAGGTGATGGTGTCCATCTGTAACAATCAGTCTGCTTTCCTGAGTGGACTAAAATTTCAGTATTTGTGTAGACATCTAGAGGCCCTAAGGTATTCAGGTGTATCTGCTACTTTCTGCAGGCATTTTAAAGCTAATTAAAGTTAAGATTAGCCTTAAAGGTTTGTGTACCAGTCATGTCTACTAAACACTGCCAGCAGCAGTGGGAGCTGAAGGCATCAAACCTCCAGCTGTTCCCAGACAGAAATGTAGTAGCTGGAATAAAAGCAGTGGTTTGTTGGGTCACTGGAAACAGTCTATGGAAGAAGATATATGTATTAATCACCAATAATGTTACTGCTGGGACAGTCTTTGTGATGCCTGATTTGCAAGCTTTCCACACCTAATAAAGCCATTTCAAGAAAGCTTTTTGCATTGTTTTTTGGTTTTTTTTTGCATTATTCCTGAATAAGTGGCAGCATTCTGGTGCACTGTGAATCTTTTCCTCTGTTAAGCTCTGTTCATCTTGCAGAAGGCAGAAAGGCAAGCCCAAATGCGTATGAGTGATTATAATTTGAAGAAATAACATTACCCAAGCATTTTTAAGGCAAAAAAAGGAAGAGATTGGAGATTTATGGGAAAAAAAACCCCAAAACTGATAGGATCAGAGGTAGTAGATGTCAGGACATCATGAATAAGGAGTAGGAGGAAGAAGATCTGGGCTAAGAGATTATTTCATGTTTGGTATAGTAAGAATGTGAACAGGAGTGAGCAAATCAGCTGGAGAACAGCACAGTGAGGGAGGCACAGTGGACAGGAAAGCAGGAGAAGAGCAGAGGAAAAAATGGGGCAAAACCATCAAGATGTGATGAAAATAAGATATGTGAAAACTTCTGGGATAGAACAAATGGATCTGAACTCTGTTATCCTGTTTGAGGAAGGTGATAGAAAAGGGATGTAGAAAGTGAAAATAATCAATTTTGTTTTTTCTTCTTTCATTTCAAAGTTTCTGGGGGATGGTTCAGCAAATTGGTGTGTGCTTCCTGTGGGAACTGGAATGCTGTGTCCTTCCCTTGTTTTTGCAGTGGAGCAGCATTGGCTTATTTCCAGTTTCTTATTTTGGCATGTAATGCATCACCCCTTCTAAAAGATGCCTTATTTGACATAGTACTTAAAGACTTGACAATGATCAAATAAAACTCAATGCTTGTGGTCAACTTAATCATTTGTCCCAAGTCTTTATAGGCAATTAGAGAATTGAAATCTTTTGAGCTGAGTGTCACTAGGAAAACACTAGATTGTAGTCTTAGTAGGAAGGAGGTAGGAATTTGAAAACTAAAAGTTAGTCTTAACTAAAAGCTGAAATAAATCCAACAGGAAAGAAAGTGGAACCAAATGTTTCCCTCCACGAAATTTGGGAACAGTCATTCTTAGGGTTTAATTTTGACTCCTTTTAGAAACTTTCCCCAAGGACTAACCTAGAAAATGGAATCAAATCTTTTGCCTCATGGGGAGGTTGTTCTCCAGGGACTTTCTGTTACCCTATCTCCACAGAAAAACCATGTGAAGGGAAGCCACAGAAGAGGTTCACATGAACCTTCCCTGCTGAGGGAATGCCTTCATTTGCACAAAGCTCTTTTCTGAACTGTTTTATTTTTATGGGAGCTGTGAGCTCCAGGATCCACAAATAGTAACTTTTAGTGCTGGCACTAATCCTGTCAATCAAAATTCTTCTCAGAAATGCCATTAATTAAACTTCCCTGAAAAGGATACAGCTCAGAGAATTTTCCCTGCACTCCCCTCTCTTCCAACACCCATCCCACTAGTGTGTTTCCATTCAATAGCTGAAGACAACACAGAAGAGGAGAAAATCAGAGCTTTCACAAGAGACCTTTTTGTTGTTTCAGATTTTTTTGCTTCCTTACTCAGTTTCTTTTGAGCAGATTCTTTTATTTGAAATGTTGAATGATGCTAGCAGCTGTCAAAATATGCTTTAAAGCAGGCAGTTTCCATTTACTGTCTGTTGGAAGAGGCTATTTTCTGAATTATTATGCAGTATTCTTTATGGATTATTAACAATTTTGGATCAGAGCTCTAAGCTTTCTGGAGCCCTTCTCTGAAAGGGACAGCGAATTTGCAAGGAATTTGAGACTTTTTATTAGCAGTCAATAGTTCCCCTCAGAAGCACGTTCTGTAGCAGACATGCCCCTGTCCACTGCCAGTGGTGTAGGGGGAGCTTATGTTCTATTTCCAGATTAAAAACAGGGATCTATTGCAAGCTTTGGCTTTTAAATTTTAAAATGTTTGCTCCTCCAGGCACAATTTGAGAGGGGAATACCCTCCTGGAGCTGTCTTTTCCTTGCTGTGTGTGTCGCTCCCCCGTTGGCCAGAGAGGTTTACGTGAGGACAAAGGGCTCTTGTGGAACAGGCTTGGCCTGTTCCTGCTGTCACTGATGTCCCTGGGAGAACAGCAGATCCTGCATGGAGCAGCTGAAGAGCACAACCCTCTGTTTATCCCTGTGGTCAGTAACTGCTGATCAAAGCAGGAAGAGATGAGGAGTCTGCTTTTCTGCTAATGTGAATGCCACTGCCGTGTGGTTAGCAAATGGTTTCTGCTCAGCAGCACAAATGTGGCCAAAGAAGGAAGCAAGTGCTATATTTGCATGGCTGAGGATGCTGTTCCAGCCCACATCTGCTCAGATGCACACATGCTTTGCCTATTTGCTTATTTCAGGAACCACCATGCAAAGATCTCACATCCTACTTTCACTCAGCATGAGCTGTACCTAGTCCACCTTTTGGTTGTGTTTAACCTCAGGTTGTGTTTAACCTTTGCTTTCTGTCCTGTTCCATGCCAGGATGTGCAGAATGAAAGCCTGTATGAAGGGCAGTCATTGCATCTGAAAGATGTTCACTTTTGTTGAGAGAGTATCATTGTGAACTTAAGAGGAGTGACTTCTCTTCAAAAGATTAGGGTGTCCTGCTCCTCGAGTCAGCAAAAGGATAACTGGCATTTTAAGATGGTGGAGGGGAAATTTGTCATTTTCTGAAACTTTGGAGGTTGGAAGAGTTTCTCATTAAAACGACCTTAGCAGCGTGGCAAAAGGGAAGGGGAGGATCTTTCTCCTTCACAAACTTTTCCCCCAGGAGGTGGCTGCAGCCCTCTGGGAGGCAGAGCTCAGCAGAGCATGTAAATGTGTGCTTAGCCTGAAGCCACTGGGATTTGACTATGGCTTTTAAACACAAGTGGATTGCTGCACAAGGTGTTTTTATTTACTTTGAACACTGATGTTTTTTACTGGTGAGCTGCTTGAGGGTGTCTAGGTGAGCAGTTCACAGACATCAACACACCTCCCCTTTCTAGGTCATGCTAGAAAACAAATTCCTTGGGCACCTGTTTAGGGTATCCTAGTGATGGATGAGTTTGGGGCTTCCTGACCCCTCTCCTGCTGCCAACACCTGTTTGCCAAATCCCATATCGAAAAGCCTTCTTCATGCACATAGCACATCCAAGGAAAAGTTTTAAGTGCTCCCTCTATAAGATCTTTCCAAGTAAACAAACTACATGACAGCAATGACAACATAAAAATCAAAAGCAGAAAAGCAGTTCTGGAAGAAGTGGTTATTCAAAGAAATACTTCACCTAGACTATTTTTTTTAAAAAAGGTGGTTTCCTGCTGTCATTTTCATGACTTGAGGGAAAAGAAATAATTTGCACAAGAGCCAATATTGAAATCTATGGATAAAAATGCCTGGCTGTAACTGGAATGAGTTTCAAGTTTAACAGCCACTCCAGAGGTGTGGTCTAACCTGAACTGTTCTGGGATCCTGTGAAATATTTGCTACTTCTCAAGACTAGAGGATGAGTCCATTTATCTAATAAATTGCTAAATCAGAATGCAGTAGGCAGACCTTAGGTTACCTCCTTTGTCACACAGAATGCTCAAATGCACTTTTCAACTGTTCTTTTGTTATGCTCCCACTCTCTCCTACTGATGTGATTCCATTTTCCTAAGTGATTACATAGACAATTGGGACTGAAGCCAGGTGTGCTGTTTCCAAGCCAGTGTTTTACCCACCTTGCTGTCAGGTTTGGGATTGGTCCCTCGTGTGGGATGCAGTGCTGAATACTTTGTGTGCATACCACAGCTAACAGGGCATTGACAGAGGGCTCTGTCATGGGGTTTTTGGCAGCTGCTGCACCAAATGGAAAAAAGCTGCCATGGAGATCAGTAAATACATGGATTCCACCTTTGACTCAGGCATCCTGGAAGTCACAAGCTGCTGCAGAGCTTGTGATGATGGAAAAGCTTGATGGGAAGCATCATTATATACTTCCCCTGACCCTATGTTCTACTCTAAACATCTGATAACTGATCACTCCTGGGGACAGGATAGGGAGCTAATTGGACCTCTAGCTGAGAGTATTAGAATTCCCCTTATACTCCTGGCACCTGCACTGTCAGGAAAGGACATGGCAGAGCTGCTGGAGTGTTCTTTGGAAGATGTAAGCTAAATTCTGTGGAAGAAGAGATGGAAGCTGGACCTTGTCCCAGCCTCAGCTGTTGAGCTCTTGGATGAAATGGAATACCTGCAACATAGAGTTTGGTAACTGGGCTCCATAACTTTATTTCTATTCAAAGCTACCAGGTGTAATGGAACCAAATTCATTAACAGAGGAGAGGGGAGTGAAATTATGCTTTTCTTTGAGTGTGCACACATATACTTTTAATACCCAACCCACATTTAAATGTCACAGATCAACTGCTGAATGACCTTGGACGTGATTTGATTTCCCCAGTTTCCATAATCAAGAAATTATGTAGCAACTCCTGAATTTCTTAAGCCACAAAGTACTTCTGATGAAGCATTTTTAAGAACTTCCCATAAAAGCATTTCTGTTACTAAAATTGTATTTAATGGCTGCTGTCCTGTGTTATCTGGGAATCTAGTGCTCATGCTGGCTGGAAATTGAGTGCTTGAATGTGCAGTGCTGGGTGTGTGCCAAGGTCTGGGATGCTCTTAATGCCATTGCACAAATGAGAGCAGAACATGAGCCCAAAGTTTATGGTCAGGGGAATTCGAAGGACTGAAGAATCAGTAAAAATGCTGCCAATTTTACCACTGAAGATTACAGCCCAAAGTGTGTCCAAACCTGAGGGATGTTTGTTGGATTGGAGGGGTTGGATTTATGGAGTCTGTTTTTTTGACCTGGGCCTGAACTTCCTTCACTCTTAAGTTCTATGGAAATTACCTGGTTTTTAAATTGTTTGTAACTCTTTGTAATAAACCTACAATGGAGTTGTGGTGAGATAGAAGCTTTTTGGGAAGGCAAGCACAGTGAGAGAATATTTCAGTCATTTTATTGACATCACAGATTATGTTGAACTTGACTCAGGAAAGTGTTGGTTTAGAACAGAGCAAATACAAGGACAACAGCAGAAAAGGTCTTCACGACTGTGAGAAAGAGAGAAAATGAAAATATTTTTGGGGGCTGTCTCCATTTCAAAAATCTTGAAGAACTTGAAAGAGAACAAATGGTCTGAAGCAGAAAAGGACTTTTGGACCCAGGACCCTCCAAAAGCATGATCTGAATGTCTTGAAGTTATTCCTGCTGAGAGTCAAGAAGGGCACACTAAAAAATAGAAATGGGCAAAGTAAGCTTTTCAAGTTAGTGAAAAAGTTGGAATTAATTCAGTCACCTGGAAGGGCCTTGCTATTCATGAGTTGAAGTGAGCCTGGTCTGCTCTTGCTGTATGCAGGTGTAACCAGGGAGAGGAGGAAGATTTAAAGCTCTTGGTGGTTCTTTTCGTACCTTGATAATCAGGGATGTCTTATATTGTTCTTTTTTCTTAAGTGATAAATTCATAGTAATGCTCAGCGCCAAATGGGGGTTGAGATCTCTTGAACCTGATCCTGAAGCTCCTAATACAATGGGTGAAATTCTTGGCTTTGGCCAGCCCACATTATTTGCAATAATGTAAATCAGTGACAGGTGTCTTAAAGCCTAGAGACCAGACTGTAAAATTGTTGAAATTGCAGAGCAGTCATTTGCCTCGAGTCCTCAAAAGTCTGAGTTTCCAGTGAATAATCAGCAATGAATGCAAGTACCAATCCCATGCTATTATCTTAAAATAAATAACTGGAAATAGGTGATTTTTAAAGAATCCATTTCCTCTGTTGGCAGCAGGATGTTCAATATGAAGGTCCTTGGTTCTAAAGAGAACGGACCACGAGAGGCTCTCTGAAGAAAGCCTGCAGATTTTATTTTTCTGTACCAAAGAGGCAGCTGAATGCAGAGCCTGTCTTGAGGGAAAACCACCCCAGTTCACTGAAACTTATTCTTAGTGCACTTCCTGGTGTCCATTATGGGTTTCTACCAGATGACCCACAAATTGTTGTACTTTGTGTCAGGGTGGGCAGCCCATTGCAGGGCATGGCAACCCTTTTAGTGAGCCAGCTAATATTTATTGTCAGAGATGTCTTTGAGTGTCATTGGCTTATTTAGAGTTGATTGCTGTGTGTATAAAGACCTAAGGAGTTTTTCTTTTCTCCTGTACCTTTACTTCTGAACAATGAATTCAGTTTGCCCATAGAAATTCATTACTATGAACTCTTTCCTCAGTTCTTAGTACTGACTTTAAGTTTTATTAAACTGTATAGTTTTGTATCATCTACAAACTGTCATTTTACTGTTTATCTGCTTTTGCAGAGTACTTTTTTGAACATGTTTTATACTGCAGAGGATATATCCTGGGATATCCTGTAACATCCTTAGAGGGGTCTGCTGGAAACATGGCTGTGCTGTGAAAATTCACTGCTGGTCAGCCAGGATGTTTCATCTTGTACTAATAGCAAGGGTCTGCATCAGCTTCACTTAAAGATGCTTTTGTGACTGACTTGGTTAAGAGATTTTGGGCAACTGAAATCTCCTTTGTCACATTCTAATTTCTAGAGCTTTTGACAGTGGGGTTTGTTGGTGTCTTGCACACTTTTTAAGTCTTATTCCACACTTTAAAAAAACTCAAACTTTTTAGGAGTGTCATTAAAGAAGATTTTACCAAAGAAAAATGAAGAATGCAGAGTAATTATTCTTTATTTTCTATTTTTGTACAGAGATCACCTCGTTTTTCTGGAGTGGTCATTTTGATTCATCAGGCAGCTGGTCTGTTACTGAAAAGCTCAGAATATTTCCTCTGATTGCCTTCCTGTGAGTATGATCAAAGAAGTTACCTCAGACCTCTTTTCCTGTGGTATTCAGAAGTTCAGGGTTTTTTTCTGAGGCTTTTTTTTCTTGTGTGTTTTCTTATTTCTTTGGAGGCTGATCCAAATTCCTCTGAAAATCAGTGGAGAGCCCTGCAGCAGACCCTTGGCTCCTGTCCCTCTGGTGTCACTGACACTGGTGATTACTTTGTTCAGAACTGACAGCAGATTTAAAGCATTTCATGTGGAATTTTACCTTCAACTCAAAATCTTTGTGTTTTACAGTAATCATTTTGTGGTGCATGGCCATTCTTTTAAAAGTTCTGTTTCTCCACTGGATTTTAGCAAGTTTTTTCTTGCAGTGGGTGTCTTAAATGATATTTACCCGTGTTATAACCATATGCTGGTGCGCAACTATCCTCTTGTGTCTTCTTTTTAGAGCAAGCAGGCTCTGAGAAGCATTTGAGAGACCAAGTAACTGTGTTTACAGACAATTTACAACGTGGAAGACTTAGACATTTTTTTACAAACATTGTTCTTTCACTGCCAGAACAAGTGAGGGCTCACAAACCATTGGAAGGAAGTGTTTATAACGTGTGTAAACTTTCGCCCCTCAATATGCGGAAATTCCAGACTGGAGACAAACTGTGGCCTGGCTCTAAGCTTAAGCAGTGCCTGTGGCAGCAGAATGGTGGGGCAGAAATATTGCCCCAGCATTGAGTCAGCTCCCTCAAACACCATCTTCAGTCAACTCAGGGTATGATGAGCTGCTTGCCACTGGTGAGGGACCACGTTCTCTGTGTGCCTGGGCCTCCTCTGTGCTTCTGCCCCTCTTTTTGGCAAGAGACTTTTTTTTACAAACATTGTTTGTATGGAGGAGGAGGAGGCACTCAGAGCAGCAGGCTGGACACTGCTTGTTTTGCCTTTCATCTCCAGCAGCCATCAGGGCTGCTGAGTCCGGGCCCATTTCAGCTGGTTTTGTCATCATCCTTTGGGAAGCAAATTTAACTTTGTCTGCGCTTCTGAGAAGGTTTGTGCAAGTGCTGAATGGACTGATAATCGTTGCAGGCTGTTCTCTGCCCTGGTTGTTGTTTTGCAGTTCTGCATTGCTCTCGAGCCTTTGTTGGGGGGAGTATTTAAAACTGAAGCCAGATGCAATCTGGTATTTCCAGTTGTAGGAAATGCTGATGTTTCAAAATTAGGATTTCTTTTTGATTCAGAACCAGCCTAAATGTTCTAAAATTTCCCATGGAACACTTCTTCCCATGAGATGTCTAAGTTCCCACATGCTCCCATGAGTAGTGCATTTATGAGGAATTTAAATTCCTTAAAAATATGAATCCAGGCAAAGAAAGCCATGCTGTCCAAAAGCAAGTGTGATCAGAAATTGCCCAAGTCTCCCTGTAACTTCTGGGACCTCAAGTGACCTCTGTGGACAGCTGGGCTGCTTTTTGGGAAAAGCTTTTTTGGGAGAGATGAGAACCTGGTGGGTTTTGTGTTGCCTTGGGTTGCTGGAGAGGTGTGACACCCCTTTGGAGTAGGCTGTGAACAAAGCCAGAGCATCATTTAGATGCAGAAAGTTATTCTTCATTTAAGGGTCAACCCAAAGGACTAAAGCAACTCCAATTCATCCCAAGTTTTGGGTGAAGAACATTTTTTATTTTCCAGAAATTATAGCACCTAGGACTTGTAAAATGGACACACTGCGCAGCTGAAGAGAAATCTGCTTCTGATAAACTGTGCCTTGTCAGACAGAGACTCAAGAGCATCTGAAAAAAAATCATTAAAAAATTCTGAACAAGCAGAAAGATCATGTGTAAGGGCAGAATCACTGCTGTGCTTGGAGTGAGGGGAGTGGAGCTGATTATTTGCATCTTCCCAGTAGGCAGGGAGCAGATAGAGCTCAGTGGAGAGGATGTGGCAGGAACACGCTGCACTTTGGCTCTGTTCACTGGCAGGGAGTCCATCAGAGAGCAGTGCCAAGCACAGCTTGGGCACAGCAGAAGCTGAGTCTTTGTCCTCTGTGCAGAATTACCCTTCTCAGTCAGGAAATGCACGTGCTGAGGGAAAGATAGGCTGGGAGCTGGGGCTCTTCAGTCTTCACTGACAGCTGCTCTTTCTCAGCTCCATCACAACAAGCTCTCCTGGCACTTCAAAACTGCATTTCTGATGCTGCTGCTTTGAACTTCCCAGGGCCATTCTTGGCTTGATGTGTGTAACTTTGCAGAGCAGACCGGTCTCTTTCTGAGAAAAGGGGCCAATTATTCAGAGCCCTGATAATAATTACCCTGATTATCCAAAGATTTTCCTTGCCTACATTTTTATGATGCTTTCAGATCATGGTATGGAAGAGCCTTGGCCAAATACTTCTACAAAATGTGGAAGTGAGAACTAGCTGAAATTTTAAGAGTATCTTGTCCCCAGGTCATGTTGTATCCTCAGGTCTTGTGGTGGGGCAGCCTCAGAAGCACACCAGCATTGTTGGATGTTGATATGAACTGAGCTTTTGAACTCCTGGAAGCTCCCCATGCCTGTTTTCCAACAAGAGACTGATTTTTTGCAACTTTTTCTCAGTGAGTGCTGTGGATTTGGAGCTGTTAAGTCTCTGGCCTGACTCTTGCTTTCACTAGAGTCCCTTTACACAGAGAAGGCATTCTGCTACAGGGGTCTTGAAATGAAAGTAGATGACATTTAATAGCTTAAATGAGAAACAGGTCCCCTAAAAAAAAGGGGGAAAAAAAGTGAAATTGGTCTTCCCTAAATTGTTGTGTGCTGACCTTGAAAAAGCCTTTAGAGTCTCTGCAGGCAGACTGGAATTTTTTTAGGACAACAGATACCCCAAACTGCAAGAGATTACCTGAGGCAGGAGTTTTTTCTGCACTTCTTTTTAGGAGAAAATTCTTTTCCATTACACTTGGTACCCACATGTCTGTCTTTAAGCACTATTTATTTTTCACCCAACTTCAGAACTGCTGGTATGATATCCTCACCCTTCTTTAGGATTTTTCTTAATTTGCTAGTTTTAAACATTTATATTTAACATGTATTTTGGCTATGTGAACACGTTAAAGATTCCATTTGTATTTTGAATATTGGGAGGGCTTTTTTTTATGTGGGAGGCAATGTTTAAATATGTTTTGAGAAGGGGGGAGGCAAGAAAAGATGTCATCCATCAACTGGTATTAAGTCCAACTTTGAAAGTTTGATACAAACTAAATCTGACTGTTAGTGCAGACATGATACAAATTAGCTGTGACTTTATGATACCAGCTGTTTCTCTGACAGGGTAAAAGGGCACATAACTAAAATAGCATCTTTTGTTGAAAGCAGTGTTTCCCTTTGTTAAATGTGGGAGCCTCAGGCAAAAAAATCATAGTCCATAGCTATGTGACATGTGCAGTCTGCAACATGTTCATGGAGCTCGGGGGGCTTTTTACTGATGTTTTTCAAAGGCAGGGTTATCATAAGTGTTCTATTTTTGCTAGTTTTATCACTGAGAGACAAATCTCTGTCATGTTTTTGCCTTGTGTTAAAAGGGAGGATAATCTCACTGCTATTCTCCTTACAAGTACAAAGAAAATCCTGAACGGCGAAACCTGAGAAAAGCCTACAGATCTCAATTGTAAAATTTAACTTAATTAGTTATTTTTATTAATTGTTCTCTCAATTTTTTTTTACTTACCAGAATTTTCGGGGCATTTTATTCCATAGTCTCTGAAAAAGTAACAATCAGCAGTAACTGAGATGTCACTGTACATCTGTGTCCTTGCTGTGCATCTCTGACCTTAACACCACACTAACCCTGGCTACCTCAGGCAACATAAAGCTGGCTGCAGCATGTAAACCAACTGAAACTATGGGATTGATCAAGAAATCAAATTAATCTCACTCCTGCCACTGGACTAAGAGCTAGCAAGTTCTCAAAATTTATTATAGAGGTCCCAGACATGCTCCACTTGAATCATTCAGGGAAGGGGCAATATTAAGATGTGTGCTATTAGCACACAAATACTGAACTAGGAGTGCTACAAGGAACAACATTGAGGCTAGAACTGCTCAGAGAAGCAAATTTTAGGCTGAGTACCTTTTACACTTTCTTAGCCACTGTGAGAGATGGTAGAGCAAACAAACCCACCTCCTACTGAAGACGTAGAAATAAAACATACATGGATGTAGAAGTGTAGCAGGCATGTGAGGGAAAAGGCAGAGTTAAGTGTGTTGAAAAATATTCACTTCTACTTGTACACTTCTTGGAGTAAATTTTAAACAGAAATACATTTCAAAAGAAAAGCTGAGGATGTAAAGTTGAGGAGCTGATGAGTTTTCATGCATTGCTGGTGATAATATGAAGCATAAACCAGAAAATTCCAAACACTACTAAATAGGACTCGGCCATTTCTGTTGCAAACAGGCACTTTTGCTGTCTAACATCTGTTTCTGAAATTATGTGAAATATTTATTTAAAATGTCTTACCATGATAGTCTAAGTGACAAGGGAACATCTTGTTTTCATGAATGTGTAGAGTGGTATGTCAACAAACAAAGGTCCATACATGACATTTGCAGAACAAAACCCAACCACAAGGAGTTCCACATTCTGTACTGATTTTTTTTGTTGATGTAAATGTCCCCTTAGCCAGCTTTCTCCCTATGGTTAATCCCTGCAACCCTGGAGTATCTCCAAGGGGAGCTTAATGCATCCCTTCCATCCATACAAGCAGACTGAACGTAGGAGCACAGGGCTGGCTGTTGGTGCAGTCAAAGGGAAAATGTGTGTGAGGTGCTGGAGAATGTGTTAATCACAAATGTGAAACAACAATCAAGAGGAAAAATGACATGGAGAACTTCAACTGGTAGAATTTTAGCAAGAAAATGATGTGCTGTCAAATGTATGATAGCTGCAGAAGCCAGCTGAACTTTATGGCCATGATGTAAGATAAGAGAAGAGAGACTAGCCCTCGAATCCCAGAATTTAAATAAATCTTTTTATTATCTGAAAATGCATTCCTTTTAATGAAAATAACTTCCCCCCCC
>VZRX01011948.1:200474-316772 GCA_013398075.1 Notiomystis cincta
TTGGTTATTTTTTTTTCTAAAACATTCCTTCTAACAAATGCAGTTTAAATGGGTTTGTTTATATGGCGTGGAATTGGAAAGGCCCAAACTAACCAGGCTTTACACAATGTGGCCTTCTTCCAAATTAATCTAAAATATTTTAATCCCTCTGGAGTTTCTTTATCCTCTGCATCTGTGCTATAGTGGAGACACATTTTTAACATTTCTTTGAGGAAAATTACCTTTTTTCCCCTCCAACTGTACTCAGCAAGGTCAATGGAGCACTGTTATATGCTATTTAAACATCTGAGATTCATCATATATCTGCACAACAGAAAGAATCATCATAAAAGGTCTAATGAATCCCGACTGCCAGCCAAGTGAGGGAGTCCCCTCTTGGATACTGGGGATTAGAAACAAAGAATACATGCAAAACACAGGTTTTTACACTTCAGCTTTTACAATTAAGGACTCAACTACCCCTTAAGAAGGGAGCAGGGAATGTCTGTGACCCCCAGAGCAAAATCACACCCTGCTTGAGCCAAATTCTGAAGTCACTGCAGGAGCCAAGATGTTCCCTGGGTCTGCCTGGAAGCAAGGAGTCCACTCTCCTCGTGGGACCTCCTGAGCAGGAGCCTGGAGGGGCTTCTTGCCCCTGGGAAAGGAGGTGCTCCAAGTCATAGGCAAGCTCCATCTCAGCCTCTGGCTCCATGCCTGTGCTTGGTTTTAAGGCCTTTCTTGTTTTCTTGTTCAGTAGCAAGTTTATGGGACTGAACTCGTTTTTACAACTCAGGAGTTGAAATACTGAGGGAGGCCTAAAAATTTCAATTTTTGTAAAATTATTTTCCAGGCATGTCAGAAGCCACTGCTACTCTTTCAGTTGCCTGTAGTTCCAGTCAGCCTGAAATGGCCACAGGGAGCAGATCTGGGATCTTTTGGGAGGTTTTATCTGGAAAACTCTTACAGGGACAGGGATGATGCCAGGGCTGGTTTAATATCTGTGTTTATTCTAGACTCATTGATCCTCTGGATACTGCTAGATCATGAGGTTCAGATAACTTAAACCTCTGAAGGAAAAATGAAATGCTGAAGATCCCTGCTCTGTGAAGGCCTAGGGCTTTGCCACAGCAGTTTTTAATTCTCATCACTGAAGTCCTGCAGGGAGTGCAGAGAAATGAGCTCCTCTACCATCCTGCTCCAGGCTGGTGGCCTTGTCCTTAATCCTGGTGGACTCTGCCTTTCTCAGCTATCATGTGTAGGGCACTGAGCTGTTCTCAGCACAAGGGGTTGCAGGATGTGGTTTGTGGGATGGCAACACTGGGTTAGTGATGTCTGAGTGAAATCATCCACAAGGATCTGCCCCCCCAGACTGTCCCTGCTTTTGAATGAAGACTCATACCTACCTCAAACACGTTTTCCCCATCTTTTCACATAGTCAGAGGTATTTTGGAACCACTGCAAGCCATACAGTAATGGAATAAATTCCAAGTGCAGCAGGAGACCACATTGGAGGAAAAACTCATTAAGTGCCAAGGGCATTTCTTTTACTTTTTCTACCGGTACTGGAAAATATTCTCTAAATAATACATCTGGATGTAGAGGGGAAGAGAGGGAAAAGATGAAAAACAATCCTTTAAATTCAGTAGGAGCCTATTTAATGGCTTGTCTAATCTGCCAGCTGGCACAGCACTGAGTTCTTGCTGCATATACTTTAAGAAGACCTATGTAGTTCTTGGAAGTGAGTTTATATTAAGTTGTAGAAACTTAAATATGGATAAATTGGCAAGGCTGCTTTTTGGTCCTTAATAGAAATCAAGAAACAGCTTAGTCATCTCCAAAGATATTTCTGTCTCCTTTTTAATATAAATACCAAAATAATATGGGCTTAAAGCTGTTGCAAAGATAAAAATTCAGATCTGTTCCCTGTGTGTGCCCTCTTTGAAGCATGTGCATAACCTTCAGACTCCAAAATCACATGTATTCCCTGTGCAACACCATGCTTTGGGCAGAGAGTTTTTATATTGCTTGTGACACTGTTTTGCTTGAAGTACCATTATGAGTTTGCACATTATGAATTTGTGTCTTCTGCAGCACTCCTGGGCTAAGAAAAGTGGTGCCATCTTTATGTGGATTTTTTTAGGGGTGTCTTGAAAGTGGTATCACCTAACAGGTGTTCTTGGGTATATTTTGCATCTGATAGGACTCTGAGTGTTGGCACTTTTGGATTTTAATTGGCTTTGTGTGAGGGTAGTTGGGTGCAACTGAGAACAAACGTGATGTGCAGTGTGATTAATATAATTACATTTACACTTTCTGTTCCTGAAAAGTTAGGCTGCACCAAGATGCATGTCTTGTGTTTTGAATTACTTTCAGCAGTGGAAAAGCAAGGGAGAAAATATTTAACTACAGAGCAACCTGTCTTTAACCTGTTTAGGGAATCCTTTAACAGGAGCTGAAGTGACACTTGTCAGTATCAACAAGTTGTAAAGGTTTTATTTGGTTCAGGTAAGCATTGAAAAATCTGGTTAATTAGTCCTGTTTATTTATGACTTTCAGATATGGCTTTAATTTTCTTTGTTCTCCTTAAGGGTACAAACTATTTTCAGGTTGATTTGTTGGGGTTTTTTTCTAATTTAGGTTATGGATTGTAAGAATCCTCCAAGTCTGCAAGCGTTATTATCTGGGCTTTTGGTTTTATTCTTCTCTGTACACATCCAGCTGTTCCCTCTGGCTGTGAAAAAAGGGCTTCATGTGCCTTTGGTGCCCAAGAAGTTATACTGTGACCAGTCCTGTGTGCTCTGCGTCTCAGTCTGAGCTAGGTGGAATTCCATGGCAACAAGGGAGGCTGGAGGAGAGCCCACAGGGCTTTTGGATCCTTATGGAAGAAGATTTAGGGAATGGTAGCAGGTAACATTCAGTACAGAAATGATTTTTTTTCTCCATTTACTTTTATGATGGAAAATTAATTTTTTTTTCCTCTGGGTCACACAAATATGTGAGACACTGTTCCTAAATAAATTCAACAATTTAAAAATGTATTTGCTTTATGCAGTGCTCAAGTGTAAGTTTCTTTTGTCACATTAATACAGAGCATTCATGTGCTCATGTATCACAGGATACTGTCTGGTCTCACCTGGCTTGTTTAATTGACACTGAGCCAGGCCAAATCCTCACTGGTGTTGGGTCTCCTGGCTTGGTGATATTGTTGTGTGTTTCCTTGTTTATAGTGGGGATGAATGATGTAGACTTCGAATATAGTAAATGATTTGAGGGATATACATTTTTTTGTGGTACTCTGTTTGAATGTTGGAAGGCTTTGTGTTTTTGCTGCCCTGCTTCACCTCTTTAAAGCTAGGACTGACCTCCTGCTGCAACTTTTGACCAAAATGACACACAATTGCTGTTCATTAGAGATAAATTGATAGGCCTACTTGGCAGGAAACAATCTGAATTTCATTTTTAAAGATGACCAGAAGTGTGAGCTGCAAAGGCCCAGCAGAAAATTTCTGCAGCTGGATCCATTCCAGGTGGAATTCTACAGATTTCCATGATGTTCTGCCATTGAATAATTGGACTTTTAGCTGCAATGTATCTATCATGAGTTGTAAAGATATTGGAAGGGAAGAAGAGTTAAAGTTTGAGAGCAACTGGCAACACCTTGAAAATTTATCATTCATTTCTTCCAAGGAACTGGTTGGATTCAAAAACTCAGTGGGCAAAACTAGTAGCATCAGCAAACCAAAAAATTTCAGCCATGTTGGGGTTTTTTGGTAGTATTTTTTTTTCTTTTAAACCTGGTATTGTTGCTTGGTGTTGGCTCAACAGAGCAAGCAACAGAGACCCCCTCAACTCTCATTAGAGTTTATGGTGTTCAGCACTAGGCAGAGCTGGATCCTAGAGCTGCATGTTTTAGCACAAGAAGAAAAAGGGTTGAAAACACAAGACTGAAGCCACAGTAAGCTGGCTGCTTTGTATCTTCATATTATTTTCTATTACTTTTTTATGACTGACTATGTAGCTTAACGTATCACGATTTTGTATTTTGAAATGCGTTCCAGAAAACATGTGGAGCTTGAAGCCTGGCTGAGTGAATATTGCTGTTGGAACCTTACCTTAAAATTTGCTCAAACATTTCATTATTTTTAATGGCATTGCCTTAGCTTTTTAATTCAAGACCTGAGAGATACAGAGAAAGTGTGTAAATAGAGTGCTAAAACATTTATAAAATCTGCTTGGAAACAAATACATTCAGAAGATGTATTGGTGAGGTATTGCATGTGAGCAGGAAGGTCAACAGGATTGTGCAAGATTGGGACAAGAGGGCTGGGAGCAGAGTACAGAAATCAGAGAGGCAGACACTTCCCATTTCTGATCAGCTCCTCTCCTGGACAGGGAAACCCTTCTGTCAAGTGGAAATGCAAATATGGAGAGCTGCCCTGGTGCTGCTGGTGTCCTGTCCAGCTGTGGTGCAGAAGAAATGCTCCTGCCTTGGGCAGAGCCTCACCTTCCCCACTGACCCCTGCCCTGCTCCGGGCTCAGCCACTCTGCCTACGGCCAGAGCTGTGGCTGCTGCTCCCAGGACGAGCCCCTGCTGCTCAGGAGGGACACCAGGCTGCCCAGCCCTGTGTCACTCTGAGGGCACCCCTGGGTGGGTGTCAGAAACCAGCAGGGTTTGTTTACTTCAGGCCTCTGTGGTGGCATCACCCCACGTGGGCTCCTGTGGCTTTGCAGAGCAGAAGGGAGAAGCAGCATCACGCTGGTTAGCACTCGGGGTGTGGGCACGGCTCCTGCAGGCATCTCTGCCTCCAGCTGCACCTCCACTGCACCTCGCTCCAGCCTGGGGCCCTGGGGCCCATCTGTGTCACTCTGTCTGTCCTGGGCCACGTTCCACCCAGCTCATTTCCTCAGAAGGGAGGCAGCCGTGGCAGGATCACGGCCACAGAGCACCTGTGACACCTGCCAGCTGAGCTAGCATGAAGCTGCCTTTCCAGAGGATGTGAAGAGCATTGACAAGAATAAGTTTTCCTTCTCCCTGTGCCTTTAAAGGGATACAGGCTAGCAGTTTTGTTTGTGTAGGTCAGAAGGGAAGACTGGCTGTCCCACAGTTGTGCAGCTGCTTCTGCCCGTGTGATATTCTCTTCTGTTCTCTGGGGTTTTTTTCTAATAGAATTCCGTGGGAAATTGGCATTGTCATTTAACAGGGCAAGAAGTGCACTCTCCTCTTTAATATGTCTTGGTCATCTGAGCTAGTTGTTCTTTCCTATTATTAAGAACAAAGAGCTTCTGGCTGGAAGTTGTTGGCCTGGGTGCGGTTTTTCTGCTCTTGGAGATTGCGGGAGATGAAGCTGGCCAACAGCTGGGGCATTGCCACGAGTTTCAGCCATCAGGCCCCAGGTTTGTGACAAAGCATGCAGGAAGACTGAGTGCAGGATGTGGGCATTCTTGTGATTCGATTAGCAAAATGAAGATGAGGGTCTTTGCTGGTAGAAGCAGATAAAAGGCAAGGGTAACTAGTGAATGATATCCCACAAGCCTGCTTCCCAGGGTTTGGTTGCAGGAAAAAGTGAACACAAGTCACAACTGATTTTGGGATTAAGCACTTTTACAAATGGCTTTGTGGACTACATAATCCCTTCCATTTCTTTGTGTTTTGCCTTTCAAAATGGGGGCCTCATTGTCATTACCTGGGTTATTATCATGACTAAACAGTGGTAAAGGGCAATGCAGCTTTTACTGCCCTTTGTATCTACAGCAAAGGCTGAGTGTTTCCTCAGTGATAATGGTACATGTAAAAATAATTCATTTCCCACAAGTAAGGATTGCAAGAGTAAAAGGAATTCTGCCTTTGCATGAGTGTGCACAAAAGTACAAGAGGATGTAGTGGCCTTTACTGGCAAAATCTGAGGTTACACCAGTTCCTGGCATGCAGGGTAAGCCCATTGAATGTAGTGTGTATTAGATGAATCTGGCCTGTGAGGGTGGAATCCAGCCCTGATTGGAGTCTCTGGGAAGTGTGCCAGGGATTCCAACAGGACCAAGATTTCAACTGTGGTTTGTATACAAATAATATTTCAGTATCTTCTGATCTTTGGGGACAACATATTTGAAATACTTTGGAGGACACTTGAAGGGGAGAGTCAAGGGTCGATCCTTCTGCCATGAGAACCAGTGGCTGTGCCAGCAGCTTCCAGCTATGTCTTGTTTCTTCCTTCGCCTGCTAATGGGAAATGATGGACAAATGTCACAGAGATCAGGGGTGGGACCAGTCTGTGCAAATCCAAATATCAAGAGAAACCTCTGCCTGGCCCTTAAGTCCATGTGCAGTAGAGGAAAGGAGAGGAAGGAAGGAAGGAGGAGTGGAAATGGCAGTCAGCCTGCCTAAGGGAGTAAAGATAAACAGGGACTTCCCATTGCACCTGACTGGCCCTGAGAGGAGAGATCCTGCTGCAGCAGCAGCAATGTTTGCTGACACCTCTGAGACAGTGCAGCTCTGCAGCACTCCTGCCCCAGTGCTCAATTAGATCGTGGATGCAAGAGATGGACCAGCCATGGGTCTTTTAGTTGCAGACCCAAGGAGTGACCTCTGGCAGGAACAAAGTCCTTTAAGAAGCTCCCTGTCAGCAATTTCATGTGGTTCTGTAGCAGCAGGAGCTGTCACAGGGGTGGCACCTTCAAGAACATTTGTGGCATGCACTTTGGTAACCTGGGTGAAACCTGTTCAGCACCTACTGGAGCTGAGGGCCTGGACCATGGTGTGGTCCTGTGGGCCATCAGTGTCCACAAAGCACCAGCTGGGAATCTCTGTTCTATGTAATCACTGCATCTTTTTGCTCAGGATGCCACAGAGATGTTGCCTAATATATTCATCAGATTTGCAAATGCCCCACCAATGTACTCCCATGAAAGATGAGGTGGAAAATGTTCTTTATACCAAAAGTAGAGATTTGAACAGATGGGGCTTTTGAATTTCTTGTTGAAATTCTTTGTAATTCACTGCCTCCTTCTCATGAAGTCAGTTGTTTGGAAATATACATGTAGCTGGAAGTGAAATATTCTAAGAACTGAAACTGGGACCTTGAGAAAACACCAAAGTTTGATTTTTCTTTTGCTCAGGTTGGTTTGCCATGGACGAATTTTCCTTGGAACTTCCAAGAAACATAGTCAGATGAAACAAGGCACAGCTACATTGGAATAAAACTGTGTTCATGTGTCCTAGTTGATTTATTTTGCCTCCAGTCCCAAATGAGCTATTCTGTTTGGGAAGGAATAAAGCTGCTTGATATGGGTGTGTATATAAATATATGTATATATATATGTACAAGAGTTTATTTTCTGCAGTCAACATGAATACTTGGCCAAGTTTACAGAAACAATTGCAGATGTGATTTTGCATGAAAGGAGCATGGAAAATGAATTTATGGAGCCTTACTGATGGTAATGGATGACTCCAGTGATATCTAACATCTCCAACTAAAGGAAGAGCATGCATGAAGTGTGACAAAGGACAACTCAATCCTTTGAACTCCACCTTTTGATTTCAATGAAGTCATGCCTGTTTCTAAAAGACCTGAGTGGCACTGAATGCTTCTAAAGCAGAATTAAGAGGGGAGCAATGAAAATAATTTCCAAATGTTTTCTGACAGATTTTAATAAAAAACATATTTATTTGTTTTGACTGAAGATAGATTAAGGAGCTCTAATTCTCCCAGATATTGCAGTAGAATGCTTGTCATACCTGCATTTCACGGGTGCCAGATTAAACAAGTCACATTTAGACAATGAGTGTTGCTTGCTGAGTTGCTTTTAACTTCAAAAGGGGCAATGAAGAGGTTCTGTTTTCACTTCTGAGGTGGAGGAGGTAGAAAGAAAGGGCACTGGTAGTCTTAGGGATACTGTAGATGTCATGGCATTTAGCCAGCTGAAGTAAAATACCCTTTATGCTTCTCACTGACCAGTCCTTTGCTGACATTTGAAAGGTCCACACTTGGACACCAGGGCTTTGGGCCACCTGAGGTGGACACAAATGAGCAAATGAGACCCTTGGATTAATGGGATACAAGTGACAAAGCTGCATGCAGTCTTGGTTTAAGTCAAAATTTAATGAGAAATGTGACGGTTTTAGTGGCAGTATTAAGAAAACTAAAGAGGGCAATGACAGAGCAGCAGCTTAGGTCTTCTGTCACCACCTGATCCTGCAGTGAGGAAAGGTCAGAGGACAATCAAATGTCTAGTTGCAAGCACATGGGAAACCTCTGTGTCGCTGGACTTGCAAGGGTGCTGAAATTTCGTCCAGCTCCTGCAGAGCAGATAGGAGGGGAAATTTAGCATAAGATTTCTCTTGTTAGGAAGAAATCTAAGGCCAAATCCCTTTGCTTCCCTTAAGGTGAATGAGGAAATTGGCAATTTTTTTTCATTGTACTAAGAGGGAAGTAAGAGGGAATGTGCTTGAGCCATGCATCCAGGAGGCATGGCCAGCATAGAGCCTCCTGCAATACACAGCCACGTTGTAGCAGGGAACATGCTTTGCTTTGGAGTTTCTTGGCTCAACCAGCCCAAAGCTGGTGCAGAAGTTCAGCCTAAACATCACAGTGTGGGAGCTCATGCAGTGTAATGGAAAGGTGACTGGGAGGGCTTGAGAGACATTGCTGTTTAAAGACCTGAGCAGTAGTTTGCATTTTGCTTGCTGCCAGACTGGCTCACCTGTTTTTAAGACCCCCTGGATGCTGATTTTTCTCTGAAACCAGTGCAGGGAATTGGGTGAGGCCAGTTTTAAATCTTAGCCAGAGCAGGAGGTTATTTTGCTCTCCATACTGGATTATATGCTTGTGTGTGTATTTCTACTCAGCCAATTTATTGTTTCCCTTCAAAAAGCATATTCCCACCAAGCACTATTAAAATATTTTGTCAAGTACTTGTGATAACTGTGTGCCTTCCTCTGATTTTCTACCTTGATGAAAGCTTGAAGAAAGAAGATGGGTTTCAGTCTGTCATGGGATGAGGCATAAAGGGGAGTGGGATTTGCAAGTGTGTGCTTTGTTCTGGGAGGGATTAAATGTGACTGTCCTTGAAAAAAGTACTTTTTAGCAAAAAAAATGAAAAACTCAAAAAATTCTTGCACTAAACCACAGTCAACTGAAGATAGAAGGATTATGTGACGTGCTGAGAGGGAGAGACTGGCACTGCTTTTGAAATGAGTTTTTTTTGTGGAGAGATGATATCTTTAGGGTTCATACTTTGCTGTGATTCTGATTTGAGCGATGCAGCAATGTAGGCAAATTCTTCCACAGGGTCCCTCTTTTGAACCTGGTGGTAGAAAATCCTGCCAAAATTACTGAAATTACTCCAGATTATTTCAGTGGTGTAAAAGCTGAAAAGATGCTGAGGGTCTTGTTTTGAGGTAGAAACAACAAAATGATAAATCATGGACCATTTCACATTGTAAGGGTAGCCCATGTTCCAGTAGTTTGCCCATATGTGGGGATGCCAGGGGAATAGAACTGGTCAAATAATTCCAGACATCTACACCTATTTGATAAATACATATATATATAGATATATTTATGCTGCTTTAAAATTTATAGGTGTCTTCTAGTTGAATTAGATGAAAAACGTGCCTGGAAATAATTTGGGGAAAAAAAAAGATATGTCAAAATATTTCCATTGTAATTTCAAACCCAACATTTTTATATTTAAAATAAAACTAGAGGGTTTTTTTTTTCCTGAGGTTGAATGAAATATTGCTTTTGAAATAGTTTTCTTTGGATAGTTTTCCTCTTTTCAGAAAATGAAACTTTTTTTGTTTGACACCAACTTATTAAAAATAATGTTACAGGGAAAAAATACTACAATCAAAGAGTAGAAAAATAAAATGTCTTTGCACACCTTAGAAGGTCACACAGAGAGATATTTTCACAAATGGCTCTGAAGGCAGACCCTAGAGGGGAGCTGAGTGGAGCGTTACATTTTGTCCCAGGATGTTTTCACTCATGAAAAATTTTTATCTTATAAAAAGAAGCATCAAAATGTGCATGCTCCCAAAAATGGTTTGTAGAAAACACTTCAAATAATTGGTACCTCCATCGAGAAATAAAGCAATTTCTGAGTCTTCTGAGAATCTTAGATTTTATACTGTGTATAAAAAATGTGCATTATGTGCGGTATACTATATATATTACATATTTTTGTGGAAATAGGAAGGATTTCTAGATAGATTGATGCTATTGTCTAGTGGTTCTCAGAGGCTGAAAGCTTGTCATTTTTGGGGAGCCAGTGAACAGCACTGAACAGCTGAGTTCTTCAAGCAAACCTTCTGGCTGGTGACTAATTTTCTTGCACTAGTATGGTTAAAGGTCAAACCGTTGACCTGATCTCCGTTCCCAAGTGGCTTCTTGATTTTTGAAATCTGAGATTTTGGATTGCAAGCCTTCTGAATGTCCTGCAGTGCCTCAATCCTTTGAGAGGAGACACTACACAGTAATAAACCTTCCTCCCAAGACCTCCATCCACCTGACCTTTGTTGCACGACAGAGAAGTACCCTGAGGATGGGGAAAAGTCGCTGCATCAGGGAACTTCTGATCACTGCTGGGCAATCTCCCCAGTGCTCCTGGGAAGGAAAAGAGGGGAGGAACAGAAATAGTTCTGGGTTGTTGTTATTATCCTCCTCAGACTTCCTCATGAGGAAGAGCTTGAGCTTTTGGAGGTGGGAGGTGATGCTGAGGACCATGTAGAAGGGGAGGGGTGCAGGATGGGCCGGGGCATTTGGAGAAGGAAGGAGGGCATTGTTGGTGCACAGAGCCTGGAGCAGCCCAGAAGGAGAGACTGCCTTGAGAGGTGGAGAGAGGGACGTGCCTGGCTGGGTAGGAGGTGATGAAGGTGCAAATAAATCAGGTATCAAAGCGTATCTGCTTTGGGGAGGTAAAGGAGGAAAAAGCATTGGGGTTCTTGTTTCTAGCATGCAAGTTGTCATCCTAACAGCCAGCTCTTTGTTTTAAATCCCTGGTGGTGACTGTACTCCATAAAATAAATGGAGCTGCTTGGTACAGTCTTAGCTCCCGAGGACGGTGTCATCTCACAGAAACCCAGCATGCTGTTTTTTGAACTTGTTCTGCAGTGCTCCACCCCTCCTTTGATCCTTGTCTCCCAGCCAGGGGGAACCTCATCAGTCCTGCAGCTCTCAGGTCCTCCAGCAAAGGAACTGGGGCCTGATTTAGCTGCACATGTGGGCTGAGATGGAAACACTTCTAGGGAGAAAACGGAAGATTTGTTGTTCTGAGTTCTTCAAGGGGTACCCGGTGCTAGGAGTAAACACGAGATTGGCAAAAGATCTTGTTACAACTTGCTTTTTAGATATATGATCTAACTGTGATTTTTTTTTAAAAAAGGGGCAAGCAGCAGCAAATGCAGTGTGTGTATCAGATTCACAAAATTAACATTTCCTTTGAATCCCCACAAAACAACCCCAGACAAATGCGAGGAAAATCACATCAACAACAACAAAATTTTAAATCCCCCAATCTGGGAACAAATCAGAAAGAAAAATAACCCCAGGGAAAGTAAACTAATAAAATAACCTTCACAAAACCCCTGCCCTGAGCAGTGTTTGAATCCAAAAAAGGGGGCAGAAAAAGCCACGAATTCCCTGAAGTCATGCAAGGCTTTGCTGGTGCCAGTGATTTTATGGGGAGGGCGCTTGGCCGTCGCACCGGCGGGCAGGGATATAAAGCCGCGAACGGATCTCCATCTGCAACCGGGACGCTTCAAACAATGTCCAAATGCACCTTGGCTTGGTTTCCCTTGGGCTGCCAGCAGCTCCTGAGCCACCTTTGCAAGTTGGAGGCAGCATCTGCACGGTGGCTTTCCCTGCGGAGTGACGGGCTGGGAAACGCGGCTTTTGGGGGGGACGCGGGGGCTGGAAATCCTCGGAGTGCAGCGCCGGGGCTTGGATTGCAGAGGAAGCTGAGGCCTCCAGCCCTGCACAGGAAGCAATCTTAGAGCAGGCCTTAAATGCCAGATTCCAGGCAGAGTTTAACTAACCACTGACAGCTCTGTAAACAAAGCAGGGACAAAAAGAGAACAGCTTTCCCTTTTCTGGTAGTCATTTTTGGTTTGGGGGCTGCAGGGGAATTCTGTAATAGTCGGCTTGATGGGATATAAACCGAGGCTGGAAAGGCTTTGTATATGAAGAACTGTAAAGGGGAAAATACTTCATGGACTAAATCATAAAGAAGAAGGTAGGGCACGGGGAAAACGCGCGGATTAAACTACAAAAAAAATATTGCTACTTTTCGTTCTTCGAGCAGGATTTATACATCGTTTGACTTCCCCTGGGTGGTATTTAAAAGCAGTGGCTTATTTTTCTCGTTTCTCTTTTCATTCTCTTTTTTTCTCCCCCCTCTTTTTCTCTTTTCCTTTTCTCTTCCTTTTTTTTCCCCCCATTTTCTCCTAACTTTTTTTTTTTTTTTCCATTTCTGGAGGGGGGTGGGAACAGACAGCCGGGGACTAAATTTTGCAGAACTTTTAATTATCTGTGCAAGTAAAGAAAATAAGAACTCTCTTGTGCAGTGCTTTTACTGCTTGCGGTGAAAAATTGGAAGCTTAAAGTTAAGAATCCTGCTGAATTGTTGCTTTTGTAAGTGGAAAAGACCTGTGACGTTACAAATAGCTGGTCTGCGGCTAGCAGATGTATACAGTCCTTACTTAAAGCATGTTGATTTAATTTTAACTAGGAAACTAAACGCAGGCACGGGCTATGTTTATCCTACAAGACATTTCATTAATCTTGTTTATCTCAACAACACTGAGGAAGTTGAGTTTTTTGATGGAAAAAGAAAATAGTTGCAGCGAAGTTAAGACAGCAAAACACAACTAAATGGACTCAGTTGGTTAAATGCATCCCTTGTGTTTTCACTCTCATGTAAGTGATCATCTCCCTTTTAGATTTGGATCTTTCCAGAGCTTGGAACGCTTAAACACCCACCATGGATGACTTTGAACGCCGCAGAGAACTCAGGAGGCAAAAGCGTGAGGAAATGCGCCTGGAAGCGGAGAGGTGAGTTCCTACACATGGGAAATGGTGCTGGTGCTTGCCTTTGATTAGCAGTGGCTCTGAGAATTTCTGCCTTAAATTCCAAAGAGTCCTTGTGCTGACGATACGTGCCATAAAACAGCTTTAGCTCATGTAGTGGCAGAGACGAGGGGTGTCTATTGTCTAATTCCCTTAGACTGCTGTAAATGTCTGGCTTCTGGTTGTTTTGCTCACATGGATAAAGGTAAACAGCAGAGGTGGAATATGGCCATGTGAAATCATTGACAGGAAAGCTCATCCTCAGATGCTGTGTGAGTGCTGTGCAGAAGGGATTGTGCTCGTCAGATATTTGTATATGTCAGACAATTATATATATTAAAGTTATAAATTGAAAGCTGGAATGCACTTAGTGTGTGCAGTATGGCACGTGTGAGTTGTCTGCCATTGCTGTGCAATTGCTGTTGTGTTTGTACTGCCTGTTGCTTTTTATTCATTTACAGTCACTTTATGTGGGCAATGAGAGCAGCATTTGCTCTCAGTTGTTACAGATTTATTTTGGTGAAATGAGAGCAGAATTTGATGTGGGTATGATGATGTCAATTTATGAAAGAAACACCATGAAAATACTGTGAATGACATTTCATTAACTAAACCCATTTTACACCTGTATAGTTCTGTTTGCTTTAATGAAATTTCATGATTTACACTGGTGTAAGCAGGGAGAAAGTCAGACTCCATTTATTTTTGCAATATCTTCAGTGATAAAAAGATTTGATTTAGTTTATTAACACTGCACTGATTTAAAAAAATAAAAACTGGGTTTAACCACATTTTCTTCCCATTTTTTTATTTAATTCTGAATAGGGACTTCATTTTCGTTTCTTTCCCATGAGCTGACAAAACCATGGTGTTTTGGATTCTGAACACTGTAAAAGAAAAGGTGTTTTTCAGAGAAGTTTTAAATGGAAGCCATCAGAATGTATTACATTTTGTATGCCTGCTTTGAGCTTTTTAATAAGGCTCTGCTACATCAGCAACTGCCTGGTGGAAGCCAATGCTGTTGGGTGGAAATCCCTGGCAGATGAGGTGCATTGGCTGGCTTTCTTCCTGAAGGAAGTGCTGCCATGCAAAACTGGGGATGTGAGCTCTCACCAGGCCAAACCCATGAGCTCTGGGAAGCAGCAGCACTGCTGGCAGATAAATAAACTCCTGTGGAGCGTGGTGGCCAAAGGGAGACGAGGAGGGAGCCTCCCTTTGCACAGCACGGCCATCAGGCTGCTGACCTCCCCAAAGGCAGAGCAGCACATGTGCTGAGGCACTCAGCTGCCTCCTCATCCCAAAAAGTTTCCCCCCCGGGCCTGAGGCAATGTTGGGCAGCATGGGAGGGATTGTAGAGCCCATGGTACAGCATGGGAGGGATTGCAGAGCCCGTGGTACAGCATGGGAGGGATTGTAGAGCCCTTGGTACAGCATGGGAGGGATTGTAGAGCCCGTGGTACAGCATGGGAGGGATTGCAGAGCCCGAGGTACAGCATGGGAGGGATTGCAGAGCCCTTGGTACAGCATGGGAGGGATTGCAGAGCCTGTGGTACAGCATGGGAGGGATTGCAGAGCCCTTGGTACAGCATGGGAAGGGATTGTAGAGCCCGTGGTACAGCNTTGAAGAGCCCGTGGGACAAGATGGGAAGGATTGCAGAGCCCCTAGTAAAGCATGGGGAGGGATTGTAGAGCCCGTGGTACAGCATGGGAGGGATTGTAGAGCCTGTGGTACAGCATGGGAGGGATTGCAGAGCCCGTGGTACAGCATGGGAGGGATTGTAGAGCCCGAGGTACAGCATGGGAGGGATTGTAGAGCCTGTGGTACAGCATGGGAGGGATTGTAGAGCCTGTGGTACAGCATGGGAGGGATTGTAGAGCCCGAGGTACAGCATGGGAGGGATTGCAGAGCCCGTGGTACAGCACAGGATGTTTATATACTCGTAGTGCACTTCTGCTTTAAGCAAGACTGTTAAAGGAAAGGCCAAGACCTTAGGGTTTGTTGGGAAGAGAGGCCTTGGGTGGTCTGAGGAGGATGTTGGGGGTTGTTTGGGAGGTGTTTTTCTACAGAAAAATGCCATTTGACTTCTCTTTGAAGACCTCCAGGCACTTGTGAGTGTGCAGAGGCTGCAGGGTGACCTGGGCATCAGCCATGTGGTGTGGCTGGTTTGGGCAGGCAGGGACAGCCACAGGGGTTGGGAATAGTGGGCTCTGCCCTTGCCATCACTGGAGCTGAAATCCAGGGTGTCAGGTGTATCCCATTCTGCTACTGGGAATTGGTTTTGCTGTGTCTGGTGTGCTTTGTTGGGGTTTGGTGTGGTGCCTTCATGGAGGAGGGTAGCTTGGTGGCAGCCTGGCCAGAGGAGAAGGGCTGGGGCTGTGTCTCTTTTCCTCCCTAAGCACTGCAGATGTGCTCCATGCCCTTTCCCACACATTTGAAGGCTTTCAACAATAAATTACTGTACACTAAATCTTGCTGTACTCCCTTTGCTGCTGCCAACTTCAAGCATTCAAGTACAATGAGTCAGACCCCCTAAAAGTCACAAGACTGCTTTAAAAAATCTCAGGATCTTAAAAATAATTTAGTCTGGCCTTTTTATTTTTGGTTTGCCTTAACAATAACAGAGCCTGATTCTCAAGTTCAGATGTGACTCTGGGAGCTGAGACTTCCCAAATCCTGCCCCAGAGAGGGCAACACGGGGCAGGAGCTGAGCTGAGCATCTGCAGTGCTCACACAGAGGGAAGGGCAGCAGCTCTGGGGCAGTTATTAACAAATGAATATGTGATGCTGCATTGGTTTGGGGCAGTTATTAACAAATGAATATGTGATGCTGCATTGGTTTTTGACCAATTCAGATCTTCAGGGATTTGGGGATCATCTTTGCCTTTAATAATACAACTACAACATGTTCACATGTCATAAGCTACAGAAATCTGCTTGCCAGACTTGCCCCTGAACACTTTCAGGTGTTTCATGAAGCAGATTCTGCAGTCCTGAAGTGCAGCACGGAGGTTGGAAACGTTCCTCCGTGGGTTCTGAGCACAGACCATTTCCCTGTGCCCTCCCACCAGTGGGCTGTAGCCTAGCTGTGGGGAATCCACCACTGGTTGCAAGCATTTCCACTGGGAGATGGACAGATGGATGAGTGTGTAGGCTCTAATGTGCTTGCCAAGTCTCCCATGTACGGTTCAGGCTTCTCTGAGCAGAACAGTAAACCCAGAAATGCAAGCAGCCACATCCACCAGCAGTGCTCGTAACTCAGCCAGTTACAGTGACTCATTTTGCCATTTCCTGGGATAAAAGTACATTGGAAGTCTTTCTAGCCTGATTCCTGTGCCCAAGAAAGACTGAGGGGTGAAAAAGAAGCAGCATGGACTCATGCACCACATGCCCAAGAGAGAGTGACTTGATGTTATGATGCTGTGCTAGGACTGGTGAGGATACATGTGCTGTCAGATTCCCAAGTGTCTGTGATGCTGGAGCCACTGATGTCCAGCTGTTTAATCTTTGGAGAAGCTTAGTGTAAATTCAGTCCTTGAGGTTCGGTGTTTGGCTTTGAGTGTTGAGTTTTTTTCCATTAGGAATCTGTTGGAAATGATACTTTGTTGTGCTGTGTAGCCCTGGCATTCTGGTTTTATATGCTTAGGACTGATCCTGAGAAGAAAACTCATTTTGTCTTTTGAAGACCAGCATTGCATTTCACCCCTGTGCTGTGGCTTGTAGTTCATGCTGTGGCAACTCAGATAAAAATTGACACCAACTCAGAAACAAAGTGGGGGTTTTTGCATTTTAAGTTCTTGTAATTTCAAGGTATTCCAGACGTTCTGGATTCCCCACGCAGGCTCACTGCGCCCACCCAGAAATTCTGCCCAGCCAGAATTTTTTTTTCACTATTTATATTTGTCTGGATCTCTGGAGGCATATCAACGTGTTTGGAGCAGCACTGCAGACCTGTCTAGGGGGCATGTTTCCAACAGCAGACATTTGGGACTTTGTCCAGCTTTCTCCCAGGCTGTCAGATTTATTGCACGTGCTCAGCCTGGCAGGGACCCAGCAGCTCGGGTACCTCAGGGGGAAGGAGACTTTTCAGGCACAGGCTGGGAAACCCAGGACAAAGCATGGCAGTGTTAACTTGTGCCTGTCTGGCAGCATTCTGTATCTGGTTTGTACTCATCAGGTGAGAGCTCAGGGAGAAAAGGACTCTCCAGCCATTGGGGTGATGGGATGTGCTTCATCTTTAAGTGCTCTGTGGCAAAGCTGAGGCTTTGTCCTGCTCCCTGGAGCAGAGGCAGTCCTGTGCTGGGACAATGGCTTTATAAAGCCCTGAGGTACCAGTCTGGAGCTGGCTGAAGTCAGTGGGAAGCTTTCCCCTGATTTCAGTGGCCTTTGGATAAAGCCCTACCTGAGTTATTCCAGCCAGTTGATTTATGAGGCAGCCTCAGAGGAGCTGGATGAACGTTTTGCCTTCCCAGCCACAGGGTACATACTGTGCTGGAGTGTCAGGGCTGTCACTGAACTGAGCTGCTCTTTACTGACAGGAAGAATCCCACGTGCAATTGGAGCACAGGGGATTCACTTCTTTCAGCAAGGGAAAAAGCAAACACCACCTGCTGCTTTGTGCCTCTTCCTAGGCAGTAAAAGATGTTCTCTTGAACAAAATCATCAGGTTTTTTCATTTGGATGTTGTAACTGACATTGGAAGAATTTAGCCTGGGGCTGGGTAGAGTTGTGTGTGTCTGGAGGGGTGGTGCTTTCTGAGTATCTTGCTGGTACACTTCAGTCTGCTGCAGCTGCACTGAAAATTTGAGGGGAAAGAATTCTCAAAGTGGCAATGAGCCTGCTTCCTTAACTTCAGCAAAAGTAGCAAAAATAGGCCCCTTGGACTCTCAAAAGAATATTTCTCAGGTTAATCTATTTAGCACTTAAGCCTCAATTTTACAAGTTGCTGACTTGCCATTGTACCAGCAATGAATTTTCACCTCTGCTTTGCATTTTTTTTTGTTTGTATTTGGGTTTTTTGTTTGTTGTTTTTTTGAAATTATACTAGGAAGTGGATCCAATTTGCTCCATTGCCATATCATCACTACTGCAGACTTCTGGAAGGTCTTTGAGTCATGGTCAGGCTGGCCTCTGTTTAGCTGAAGCTTAACTTTGTGTCTGAACCACAGTTTTGCCCTGCATCATGCTCTTTCCTAAGGGGTTAGGGATCATTTCATGGGGAAGGAGAGGTGTTGGTCACCTTGTTGTGAAAATATGGCAAAGAGAAGGGGTTTTCTAGATCAATTAGATAATACAAAATTCACCCTAAAAAGGAGTATGAGTAGGACATAGAGAAAAACACTGCCACAAAGCTGTATGGTTCCTGACAGAATTAATTTCTAAAGGCAGTAGTTAAAGATTTCTTTATTTAAAAAGAAAAAAAAAAAAGATCCTGCAAGTCAGGGATGGCAGCAGCCTACAGGAGGCTGAAAAATCTCCTGGGGCAGGAAATTGTTTAATGCAACTTCTGCTAAAAGAAGACGCATAGTTAATGTCAAAATTGACCTTAGTACAACGGCAAAAGAACTCAAGTGAATTTCAGTCCAGATCCATGAAGGTGTGTAGAGAGCCAGAAGGGCATTTCATGTGCCTTTTACTGTTCTGCTGAGCCTGTTGTAGCTCTGGTAAGCACACACAGGACTGATTCACCAAGTTAAGGGGGTAAAACCAGCAGGGCAAATCTTTGCAAGGCTGTTTTTTATCTTCTGGAGAGGTTACAAATGTGTTTCCATTGCATCTTAAAGCTTCTGGAGAACAAGCAAGTGCCATCTTTGCAGCCACAGAAAGCAAAAAGTTTCCTTCTCCCACCCAGGACAGTGAGGGTAAGTGTGTGTCCATGTTAGATCAGTGTTGAATGACCACAAACAATTTTTGAAGCTGTTTTTAATTCCTGCAGTGGATCTACCCCTGGTACAGGGTGTACATTAGTGAGAACCGTTAAACAGTGTTGAGAGTTTAGGAATTGCACAAAAATGGTTCCTTTCTGTTTTCCTTTTTCTTTGAAACACCAGGAGTTGCCCATTTCTTGTTCTTGAGCATCTGGTTATGTTTTTATTAAGAGTTTTCAAAGACTGCTCCAGTTCAGGTTTGTGTTGAGTAAAGGGGAATATGATCTTAATAAAAGTTTTCAATGAGTCTGAACATAAGAGAAGTTGGCTGCATATGTGCTCTATGTCATTTCTGAATGTTCATGTTTTATTTCAGAACTGTTCTTCCCCTAAAAGTTAAGCCTCTGTCCTCCTAAGGGCTGTGCTCTTGTCTATTCCAAGCCTCTTCTGCTACTAGAACAAAAACTACAGTGCTTTTATCTCTCCATGAACTTCACATATCCTGAAGTTGCAAATACTCTGAGGATTCCTGTTTGTCTTCCTGTAAAATACTCAGTTTTTGGTAGAGCTGGGACATGACATCTCCTGCCCAGGAGTTAAATATTAAGACACTGAATAAATAAGATTAGAGATGCGTAAGAGTTGAGAACAAATTGAAGCAGAGTGCTCCAGCTGTTAACCTGTCTTCACAGCTGCCTGGAATTCCAGGACTGACAGGACATATTTGGATTGTTGAGGTTGGTTTGGCCCTTCACATTGCATCTCTATTGTGCAGTTCTTGGAGCTCATTCTTAACCCAGGCAGAAAAACATGACCCAGTGGCTCATTAAAACCTTCTCTACTGAAGCCAGTCTCAAGTGAGAGTGGATAGTAAACAAATATTTGCTAGTGTAGCATTTCGAATGCCCTGGAGGAAACAACCAAACCTATGGAAACCTCAGTAGAATTTAGCAGCTAATTTTTGTGTTTTTTCAGATTGTATTTTCTTTAACGTCCTTACGGAGGAATGTTTCACAAAAGCAGCTCTGTTCTTCCAAAGAGCTAGACCTACAGTGTATAAACTTCACAGAGCTAAACACACTGCAATTCCTAAGCAGACAACAAAATCAGCTCCTTAGTATTTCATGTGATAATCCAGAAGTATGTTCAGATCATTCTGTAATCTGTGTACTACCTGTACTACACCAGCCACAGGACAGGTCCAGTCTAGCACCCAGGCAGCTGGAAAAATGCCCCATCCTTCATCTCTTGGAAACACCAAGGAATTTTGGAAATTCTTGAGTGAAAAGAGCCCCCTCCAATCCTATAATCAGGTAACCCACTGACTACCAATGGGAAATCTGCCCTTTGTTTCCTACTATAAATTTATTACCTTTAACTGGACCGATGTACTTCATGAGCTGGGTCTTATTTAAAAATCTAATAAATACAGGCATGCAGGTACAGCTTTTTGTGCTGATTATGGATAATTCTGACAAGCATGCCTGCTTAAAAGAGCACCAAGTGAGAAGCAATATAAAGAAAATCATGGATCTGAAGAAATGTAGCTGGTATAGTACAAATAAATGTCAATGGCTTTCCTGCTGTGTTTATGTTGAAAAATCACATCTCTTTAGTATCTTAGATGCAAAATGGAAGTATGCAGTCTGTAATGCCAGGGCAGACTGCATTGCTCTTGCATCTCTGTCAATGCACCTTCAGACAGTGTAAGTCATATCTGCCACCAGAATTTTCTCATACAGAAGGCTTCAGATACTCAAAATGCAAAAAAGCTGATTAAGTGAACATTGGCCTAAGGCTGTGAAGGCACAGAGCCTTCAAACTTCCTGCACCATCCACAGCAGGGCACATAGCTTAACTTCTGTTAACTCCACATGGCAGAGAGCAAAGGCACTGTTCTAAAGTGACTCAAGGAGGTTCTGTTCTTGGTCCCTGGTCTACTTTTGTCAGACTCTTAGGCAGGGAAATCCCTATATTTCTTGCTAGACTATAAATACGTAACTGAGCTCTCAGTTCTTAGTCATTTTCCATGTGCCTGATATCCACAATTAGTGCAAGAGGCAGAGCTGATTTAATTCATTGTATAAAGCATTCTCCATGCTATAGGATTACATATACCTCATCACACAAATGCATATGCTTACAAATGAGAAGAATGTACATTAACTCTGTTAACAGCTGAAGAATCTACATTAACTCTTCTTTTGATTAAATAAGGTCTTATATTTAATAGTGATGCTCTGCAACAAATTTCATTTAGTTCAAAGAAAAGCAAAAGAAATACTGTGTTGTTGCCATATAAAAGAAGATGATTGAATATCCCTGTGTCTTAGGATAAGTTTTAAAGAATACTCTTCAGGTAAATACATTTGATATATTTACCTGCAGTAACATGTTCTGTAGGCTGCAAGGGTCTGGACAGAAGGGGAACTAAAGGCAGCCTCTAAAACTGCAAATTTGCAGACTTGGAATGGTATCTCTTAGTTATTACATTTAAATGCCTTCTTCTAAGAGAACAAGAACATTGTTGAACTTATTGCTTAATTATATTACTGTTCTTCAGGGCATTCTGGGCTCAGAATGGTAGAAGTTATTGGACATGAGAGAAATTGCAGTTATTTCCCAGCTGTAAGGCTCTCTAAGGAGCAACATGAAAATAAATTTAGCCAGTGTGTTTCTAGGAGCATCTGCTTCTCAGTGCGAGTTTGCATTTTATTAACGTCTTTATGATCTAATACCTGAAATTAAACCAGATAATCAGAAGATGAGATTTCCCTTTAAAAACTGAGGCCAACTGGTTTGCAGGGATAACAGATTAAATGAAGTCAAACTCTAACAAGTTTTACACACGAATGAGCAGAGTTATGTAAACACTATCAGATTGCTGGCAGCCTGGGCAAAGCCATCCCCTCACAGCTCAGTTCAAAGAACCACAGAGGAAAAATGTGATTTGCAAATGAAACTCCAAACTGATTTCAACTTGCAGAAGCATCTCATTTGGTCAATTAGCTTCTGCATTTTTGGCTTTGTGCCTTTAAACAAGTTTTTAATTACCGTAGATAAATGTTTATAAGTGGCTTTATTTCTCTCATCGTAACCCACTTATTAGCTCGTGCTAAACAAGGAAAATCCCTCTTGCCAGCAGATTGTCCTTGCATGATCGAGGTCTTTCACAGCATGAAGGAAGTCATCAGGTGGCTGTGCTTCTTGGGCAGCTTAATTCATCAGCACACAGCTCAAGAAACATTCCTGGCCAGAAATAAGGTCCGTGGGCAACTACTCCTTAGGAGAGAAGCCTGGTGGCAGCTGGCATGGAGCCTGACCAGAGAGGGTCAGGTCAACACAAGTGGTACAGGTTAGAAGGAGCAGTAGTTGTGTTGGTGTTGCAGCTGAGCCCTTCTTTCTCCTCCTGGGGAGCAGTGAGGATGATGGGAAGTGGAAAAGTAAGCAGGATGCAGTTCTTTTTGTTTATTGGAAAGTATAAACCAGTGGGTAGTGTATGTGACAGTTAAAGGTTAACTTCATCCTGGTTGACATTAAGGAAATATAAATAGATGCTGTTTTGCTCCTCTTTATGTCAAAACCTGTTGGTTGGTCCAAATTAACTTGCTTATTGATAATCTTGAATAAAGGCCAGCAGGTTTGCCAAGCTGACACAGAAAATCAAGGGAGGGCTGCAACTGAACAGCAAGACATGACTGTCTTTTGGTTTGGGATTGTGTTTTTTGGGTCTTTTTCTCTGATATTTTCTGAAGACATGCCTCAGTTTCCTTTAAGGTAGCTTGTGACCCATTCTCAATGCAGACATAATTTAAGCAAACAGCAAGGACTGGTTATCTTGTAAGTGGACAGTGTTCCTGTGCTGAGACCAGAAGGGGTGTTCTAAACTGGTATTCAAAAGCAGGACTTCTTCAGAGGTTTGGTTAAGTTCCTTCTCCATCCTCCTCCTTCCCTTTTCCACCAGAGTGAGATAACATTTTGGTGTGTAGACTGATTGAATTGAGCAAGTGCTCCCTTGTTAGTGGGCCCTCTTTGTATGAGCTATACCTAATGCATTACATATCATGGTAAATTTTAAAATCAATTAATTGCACGCAGTGGAAAGAAACCAAATCACTGTGACTCAATTTGCTGCTTGTCAGCTGAGCCTCTTGCAAGTCAGGTCTTACTGTGAAACAGCATGGGAGGGTAAGCCCAGTCACATTTGGACTGGGAGGTTTTGCAGAGATTTAATGAACTTGGTTTCAAACCAGATTTTGGGGTATTTTTTTGCTATTTCTGCATACAAGCAAGGACTCTGTAGCTGTGATGCCCTTTTAAAGTCACTGCAGAAGTGACTGAGGACACATACAGTTACGTGTTCACAGCTTCCTACCAAGACAGGTTCCTATGTGGGATAGCTTAATTCAGAGAAATATGTCTTTTGGGGTTGGGAGGATGTTTTTGAGCAGAATTCCAACGAGCAGACAGTGCTAACAGGAGCAAACTGGTTTCATTTATAACACTGATAGGGAGAAGATCAGATACTCAGTGTATCAATCATTGGAATTTCTGAAAGGCAGTGCTATAATTATAGTGGTGAGAAAGATATAGGGTTGAAGTCAGCTCCAGAGCAGAATGCTTACTTAATATAAAGATTAAAACATTTTCCATCTGTGTTATTTAGCAGAGAAAAGAAATAAGGTGGTATAAATAGCTTTAAATGAAATGGACCTTTTGGGGGGGGGGGGAGGAACCAACAAGAAACAAACCTCACAAATTTGTTTTTGATCTTCACCTGAATTTCAAAACTGTTAANGGGGGGGGGAGGAACCAACAAGCAACAAACCTCACAAATTTGTTTTTGATCTTCACCTGAATTTCAAAACTGTTAATCAAAACTCAGCCATCAGATTTTCACAGAAATGCTTACAGCTGGGAGGTGAACCCCCACAAAAGGCTGCCTCTATTCCTCCCACTTAGTTCATATCATCTCCTCAGAGGACCAGAGCACAGCAGAGACTGGAGAGGAAAGCCCTTTCCATGATCCATACACAGAAGATATTTTTTGTCTTTGTGCCTCCTCGTAAGACGATTGTACCGTTGTATTGGCACGTCACATCGTGCCACCCCTCAAGATGAAGTCCTCAACCTGCAGTCTGTTTTCTCCTTTTTTCCCATGTAGAAAATGTCTGTAGTTTCTTTAGAACAGGTTTCTTTTACTAGCCTGTAACCCCCAAGCTGAACAGCCCTCACAGCCTTTTCAAGTTCATTTTCAGCCTACACAAAATGACAAACTTGTTCTGGGCGCTGTTGCTCGGATCATTCCCGAGATTCTCCAGCAGCTACTACTGCAGTGTCTTAATAAGGCAGTACCATAGCTGGGAAAGACAAGGAGGTGGGTTTTCTAAACACTGGCTACCCATGGATTCCTTTTATGGTCCAGCTTGCACAGTGGGGTATTCCTCTGAAGGTCAGGGACACGGATAACAAAGTGCTTCCCACTGCAGCTTATTTTCTGAGTGCAGGCATCGTGTGTCTGGTGCCAAATATCCAGGCTGTTCTGAGAAGGAGAAAGAAATAGTTGGGTAGGGAAATGTAGAAAGATGAGGGGGAAAGCAGGGCCTTGAAGTTCAGTGTATTTTATATTGGTGCTGTTGCTGCACTCACTGGGGCTGCAGGGTGTGTTTGTGACCATCATGTAGAGAATGTGTGTGCATGTGCTGATAACTTCACAAAAGATGTCCCTAAGAGTCTCCTCTGTGGCATTTCAGGGATCAGGTCATCCCACAGCAATACCAAGGGCAAATTTTCATGTCATGGCCATCAATTTGGTTCTTCCTTCTTCCAGGAAAATGAGATAAAGTGCTAATGACCTTTTCAAACCAGTGAGTTAGAATAGCTGGAGGGTTTGCCTGTGCTGGAATGCCACAAGATGAATTTGTTTAAGGAAAAGATTTAATTCCACACACACCCCTTCCCCTTCTCTTTTGTACAAGCTAGAGAGTCTTTTCTCTCATTAGCATGTAATCATCTTAGACTGGAGGGTTGAGTAAGTTCCCTCAGGGCTATAGTCTCATTTCTCACCCAAATTTTTGATGGAATGGATGAGTCATTTCAATATTCCAATGAGAAGGAATATATTGGTGATTAAATTAATATGAGAAAACCTCCTGCTAAGTAATGAAAATATCATCATGTTTTTTCAGGCCTGAATATAAGTACAGGATATACATAAATTGAATGAAGAAAATATATCTTCAAGGCAAACCTGAAATGTTTAGGCAAATTCAATGGACCTGTAATTTAATTTTTCGTTTACTGATTATTATCAGATGGACTAATGCAGTACCCAATAAACTATCAAGATAATGAAAGACTTCAACTGTGTCACCAGCTCTGACACTGTTTTGAGTACAGAGAAGTGCTTGAAGGTGTTGTTTTGGTGACTCACATCTTGAAAGTCTAACTTTCTTCATCTGTTTCCCTGTTGCATTTTTGGCTCCATCCTGATTTCACCTATCGCGCTCACATCATACTTACAATGAGATCCTGATGTACAGCCTTTGATATCATTATAGGTCTTGCATGCTTGTGGTTATGCTGACTTTGGAGGAAATGTGACTTCTCAGTCTGTTGGCTGCCTGGTTTTGCTGGATGTAATATCTTGCTTTGAGGAGAAAAAAGCATAAATGCACAGAAGTGGAGCAGAGACCACAAAACATGCAGTTTGGTTGATGAAAGCTTTTAAACTCCCGTCCTTGCTTTCCTGTCCTTTCAGAAGAATTCTGAAATTCAAGCAAATATCAATGAATATGTTTTCAAGCAGGACAGATCTGGGAGGAAAGGGTTGGCTGCCAGTTAAACTCAGGGGACCCATTTACCAGGCCATGTCACACCTTCGTAGCTATCCCTTGTTAAGCTGCATTCCGTGCTTCAAGGCTTGCCCTCCTTTCAGTCTGATTCCTGCTTTTGGTGCTTGTGCATGTTTAGTAATTATTCTGGGTTTGAGGGACTGGCATACCTGAGAGCAGGGATCATCTGTCCCATCCTCATTATACTGCTGGAAGAAAACACTGGTAAGATGTCTTGGTGACGAGGAATGACTTTCCCATCACCAGCCCATCTTCATTTATTTATTGGTTGTTCTTCCCTCTACTTGGGCTGTACCCTGTCATCAGTTTTGAAGCCAAGTTCTTTATGGAAGTCAATAGGGAGTCCTGCGCAAAGGGAAATGACATAATGCTGCCCTTTAGTCCTACCTACAGAGAAGCAGACTTGGGAAACACACACATTTTCCTAATTACCCAGCACTGAATTTACAGCATGTGTTCGTTTTCTATCGACATCCGGCAGCTACCCAGCATATTGTAAATTCGACCGTTTGTATTCCAGACGGTTGTTTTTAATAAAAATATTCTGAGTGTTGTCTTTATTTGGCTCGCATCTGGGAAATGCTGAGGTCTTCAGTCCTCTGAGGTAAAGAATGTGCCATTTTAATGGGCAACATGGAGTGTTCTTAGCTAAAAATGTTTCCTTGTCCCACTGGAGTGCATGATTTTTTCTAGGCTGCCACCCTGTACACAACCAGTAATTGCACAATTTGCTGGAGCTGTGTGTCTCTGCAGCTTGTAAAACACTTTTAGGTGCTTCTGTAAGGGTGAATTATGTAAATATTATCATGTGAACTGTCACCTTTCACAAGGAATGGGTTTCTTGTGTTCATGGCCTGCTTCTTGTAGTGCCTTCAAGTTGTTCTTCTGCAGCGCAGGATAAACAGACTTGCAGAATGGATTTAAAACTGAGACTTTCCTAACAGGACAACAACTTTGCTAGTTAGAATTCAAACTCTTTGAAGCTTAAATTCTTAATTAGATCAAGTAAGGATGTAAGCATAAGCATAAAGAAATCTGGCCACAGCACACTGCTTGAAAGGTAGCTGAAAGTGATTCCTTCTGTTGGGAATAGTAATGCCAATTTTACTGCTTTTTACTCCTTCTTTTAGCACTGTAGTGCCTCTCATAATGAAAGCTGCTTTGTACATCTCCATAACCAGAACATCTGGCATCTTGTCAATTATTTACTAAATTTATATATCCCTGCATCATCCTTTTAGCAGGGTAGTGCTGTTCCTTTAGCTTTCCAAATCGGGAGAGGCGAGGGACTTGGCCACAAAGCTGTCAGAGGGGATGTATTAATGCTTTTCACTTGCTTCTGTGCTTCTCAGATCTTCTCCAGGCTGCAGAATTTGGAGAATGCTGTGCAAATCATACAGGCCCACAGTTTTTAGCACCATCACTCTGGTACAGGTCACTTTTAGAAGGAGAAGCCATTAAAAGCAGCCTTAGTCACAGATTTCAAGAATCCTTCTCCATAAGGTTTAAGGTCTTTGGAGGTTGGCCCACCTCTGTTACATTTAATAAGAACTCTGTGCATGTTATTGCAGGGGAAAATTGCATGTGGAGCCATTGCTTGTCTCTGCCACTCACTGCTGACTGCTGAATGTTGATAGGGAGATTGCAGTGTGTCTGGTCAGGACTTCTCCTGGCAAGGGAGGCTGATAAGGTGGACAGCCTGATAATGCTGGACTTACTGGCTGGTGGGTGGCTGGCACTGGGATGGCATGAGGAGATTTGCATAGGGCTGTTGTGGAGCAGCTGTGTTCTTAATAAACATTTTCAGGAGCTGGGGAGGAGTAACAGCTCCTTGCAGCCCCTTTCCATTGGATTTTCTGGGACTTCACCTCTACAGATTTTGTTTGAGGAGACTGAAGAGTCTTTCAAATGCCTGTGTGAGCTTTAGAGTCACATCTTGAATGGTCAGTGGATAGGGCACTTTAATGTTGCTGAGCATCTGTGTGAGAGGAGGACGTGGGAGACATCTGGAGACTTACTCTGTCCAAGACTAACAAACACAATGCTGAATTTTTGGGAAAGCAATCAGAAAATAGGGCAGGATCAACACCACCCTTTGACTGAAGATACTCTTCTGCCATTTGTGAAATGGATTCATCATCTGGGATAGCAGCTATGGCCACATCAGATTAGTATTTTTCCCCTGGTTTTATCTTCCTCCTTTTTTTTTTTTTCTTAAACCAGAACCATGACCCTGTTTCTTGTAAATGTGCCTTTGTCATCACGGGTTTAGGCTGTCATAACACATTTTACCTCAAGCTCCATCTTTAATCACTTAGTGGCAGACCTGGGAATAGAAGCCATGTCTCAGCCACAGGACCACATCATCTCTCCAAGGCAGAGAGCAGCTGGGAGCTTTCTTACAGAACAGCCTGCCCTGCAGTTTGCTTGCAAGCTGTGTTTTGGGTCTCCCATAAACTGGGGCAAATGCAACTTCACCTTGTAACAAAGAGCAGCCTGAGTCTCAAAAGACACAGAACTGCCTGCGACCTTCTTTAGGCAGAAGAGGGGAATGTGGCAGCTGAGCCTGTGCATTTAGTGAATGTTGGGAGCAGATAATAAATTAAGACTTTTAGGGGTGAAAAAAAACAGTTGCTTATGTAACCCAGCTCCATTTGTTAGATTTCCTCCTCCCTAGCCTCGTTCCCCATTATTTATCAATTAAATATGCTGAGAGGCGTGAGCTGCTGACCACAGAATTGGGTGGGGGAGGGAGGATAATAGTTGTTCTCCTGTTCCAAAAGCTATAATATGGATACCAGAAAGAATGAGAGTCAGATGTAGACGGTGCTGTTGAGTTGCCATTGGTAGAACAGAGTGTACTGTACTATCCAGCTATGGTTGTTGCTGTGTCTAAAACCATAGACTATGAGTGAAATGTGGATGTCAGTCTCTAGCACTTGTGTGGTTTACAGGCTCCTCATTACGTTGCAAAACTGTGTGTGAAAGATTAAACTGCCATTAAAATTCCATGTCTCAGAGCAGCTTATTTTGCTGCACAGACCTTCCTCTGCTTCCACTGAGAGCTGCATGCAAGTGAAGAGAGTCTTATCATTCAGGCACTCCCAGGTGCCTGACTGCTGTTCCTACTGTCAGCAAAATTCTGATGGGATGAAATGCTTGTAGGCTTGTTTTTCATGGAAACCTCAATGGGTGATAGGGAGCTAGGAAAGAGTGCTGAAAATTGGGAATGTTTACCTCAAACCCTTTTTTGCATATGAAATTGAAGGGGATGGGGACAAATTCTACATTTCCTGCAAGGTGCCAATGAGTGGCTCTGGTTTTGTCCAGATGGAGTTCAGGTGGGGCATTTGTGACCCTGTTAGATCCATCTCATGGGACAGGTGCCCTTTATCATGTACAGATATGGGGATCCCTTATCCCATTTGGATCACAGGTTTAACTTGTCCAAAAAAAACATACCAGGAGTTGCAATCTGGTATCTCAGTGAAGCCTCCCACGGATTTTATAAGTATATTTACAAGCCATTTTATTTTTCCTAGTTCAAGGCTGAAGATGACCGAAACAATAAGAATATATGTTATATATGAATATAAGTAATGGGAGTGATCAGACCAAGGCTAGTTAAAGAGATGTAAAAGTGGAAGAACACACTAAGAAGAATAAATCTGTAAAGCCCATGAGTGGAGTTGCTAGCACATGGCTCTGCCACAGGTGGTTTCCCAGTGGTGCAGGATCATATCCACCTCGTGAGGGTCCTCCTGCATTGTCCCAGGCAATCCTGGCTCCAGACTCTGGGTGTGAGAGAGCTCCTGGGCAATCAAGGTGGGGCTGAGAAACTTACAAACTCTTTTATTTCTTCCCAGCACCTCGCCTTGCACTGCTCAGGTGTCAGCCTTTACGACAATGGGTACTTGGCCCGTGATAAATGTACCAAGGGGTTTTTTCCTCCCTCCCTCCCTCCCTCGAGTCCCTAAAGCTCCATTGTCAGCATTCAGGAAAGCCGTGTTTAGACTGAGTTGGAAACAGGTACCAATATGGCCAGCTGACGCAAGAGTGGTTTATTTTCCATTTTAATAGTTCTTTAAACAGGTCCCGCATTTGTATATAGCTCCTTTGTTGGAATAAAAATCTTTGTTGGAGGCTACCAGACAGCTATAAATAGCTGTCGTGAGTATTTATGCTGAGGATAATCTCAGGAGAAGATATTTTTAACTTTGCACATTGTTTAGAGTAGGAAATTCTTTTAATGCCCACATTTTCCATTCCCAGTGCCATTAGCTTTTCCCCACCCCCTCTCATGATGTGTGCCTTGTGCTCCCTGGTTCTCCCTCTTATTTCCTTTAAGGTTCAAGGTTGCAGCCAATCCACTCTGGAGGCAGACTTGAGTTTATTATTTTTTTTTAAAGGAAAATGCTAACTTTGGCCTTTTGTGACTGTGTGGGAATTCAGTTCATTTCATGGGGCCATCAGAATGTAAAAGAGATATCTCACCAGGCTGTCACCATAAATTGGGTAATGAATGAGCACTTTATTTCTCTCGTGCATGGAACTCATGTGCTTGTTAGAATAACAGTGGCCAATCTACTTTATACTCCCACAGAAAGTATTCCACTTTTTTTTGGCAAGTTTCTGAGAGCTGCTACTTGTACCAATACTTGAGTTAATGCTGAACAAGAAAAAAAATTAAAATAAAGGCATTATGCTGAACTAGTAACTTAAAAATATGGTCCACAGCAAATCTTGTTCTTACATAAGTCAGTTATAATTTCAATCTACAAAATCATCAAATATGTGTTAAGTTGAAAGTGAGATGTAGACTGTGGGCCAGACTGAAAGCAGGTATAATGTCACATAATTCGAAGTACAGCCTTTGAGAGAAGTTCACTTTTTACTTTTGATGCAACCTAGTCAGGCCTTTTTTATTTTTTCACAATTATTTTTAGCCTTAAAAGAGACTGACACATGCAAAGCCTAACAATTAATGAGAATTAGGTAGCTTCAAGACAGGGGAAGCCTAGATTGTCAGTATGAAGGATTATTTGACAGCAAAAAATAGGTGGGATATGTACTGTACATAGAGTCAGATTTTAAAATGTATTTCAGTACCTCATGAGATTTGCCTTTGAAATCTCTTTTGTTCTCATGGGAATGCACAGAAGACAATCTGTGTGCTCTTGAAAATGTCACCCAAACTCCCTGCTACCACCAGCAGCCCTAGAGCATCCTTTAGCCTGTATGAGGGGATGGTGTTTTTTTAAAAGATGAAAGCTATTTCAAGCCTCTCTTTCTCTGCACAGCTGATAAAGACTCGTGGCCTGTAACCTACCTGTCCTTAATGCTTAAAGAAAAGGAATTGTGAGGAGAAGAAAACTAAAAAAAAAAACCCTTTCCTTGCAGGCTGCACCTCGATTTGGCCTGCTGAGTGAACAAAGTCATGATCACAAAGATCAGGGCTTAGTTTCCCATCAGTAATGTTGTTTGCCTGAAGATCAGAGGTTATTAAACATTACTATTAAATCTGAAAATTGAAAAATTGACCTCCCAGGCTATGTAAAAGTTAGAGAAAGGGGCTTGGTGAGTGCAGAGAGGCTGAGTGCTCAGGTACAGCTCACTGGGAGAACTGTGGCCAGGCAAAAGGGCTGGGACCTCCTGCCCAAAGGCAGCTGATCACCTACCCAGGCAGTTTTTTGTAGTCTTGGAAGGTCTTTGCTGAAAACCATCAAGAACCCACCTGGGTAAGAACCCTGGGAAGGACAATAGGAAATAAGCAGTAGGCTCAGCTACTCTGGGGAGCTCCTGCTCTGTGCAGGCAAAATCCAGGAGAAAAAGCACCAACCAGAAGCAGGGCTTGGTGTTGTGTCTTACTGCAGAGTCAGTGCTGGCCAGGTTATTCCAGCAGGGAGGCCAGAAACCACTGGAAGTCAGCAAGAAGGAAGGTGATGGATTGCAGCCTCAGTGATGGCCAAAAATGGCAGGATGTGTCCCCAGTGGCAGTTTCTGCATGTGCCACAGCCTTGACTCAGAGGTGGCTTTGCTGAGGTAGCTTGCAAGGCTGCCAGCTGAGATGAGTCCACCAAAACCCAGCTGCAGACCTCCAAGTTTCCTACATTCCCAGTTTATGGGATGTACTCAAATGATTTCTTTCACCCTTACCTTGCCTTTCTTACCTGATGAAACTGTGGCTTTTTTCAATCTTAGTATTTTTCTCCTTTCTCTGTTGTCTAGAATGTGACTAGATCAAATTTCTCCCTTCTGTCATGACCATTAGTAGCTTAATTTTTTTTTACATGAAACTTTTTTTCAACAATAAAATCTCTCCCAGACTGTAGTTATATAATATTCAAGGTCACAGTAATCATAACAGAATCTGCCTCACTTAGTAGGACTGTGGTCATGGAGATGAAAATGCCCTGGCAGGATTTTTTTTACAGGATTTTGCTGCTGCACACATAATTCATGAGACTTGATCCATGAAAAATGACGCCATTTTTAGGCCTATTGCATTGAGCTGTTCAGTATCCTGAATTTTTTAGTTGTGAGGTAGAAGTAAAAAGCCTTTGGGCTTCTTCTCACAGAGCCTAAGGAAAGAAAAACGTTGTAACTACAGAATTTTTAGTATTGTGGTTGTATGCACACTAAGTGGCTTTGAATGCAAAGTGTCATATGATTAAAAATCAGCGTGTTTATAGAAGTACAGGGTCTTCCCAGAGATCTTTGATGCTATTATTGCTTGTGTTGCCTCTAGTTCCTCCCTGCTGCCTTCCCAGCACCACAGTCCTCCATCTCCAGTTCACAATCATCCTCACAGGAACTGGAACTACTCATGTCAGAGGAAAAGCTTTAATGTGCCTTTGGTGGTTTCACTGTGGGTGGAGGAATGGTGATCCAGGGGGAAGCTGACCAGCTCTAAAACTCGTGGCATTTTCTTCATTCATATTTTTCTGTTTCTGAATTAGTTTTCCTCTGTCCGGGATGGTTGGGGATATATTTGATCTTTGAAAACTGGGAGGCCACATGTGATAATTTGCAGAGAATGTCAGGAGAAGAAATTTGGTGCAAATTTCACTGAAAGGAGAACTCCTTGCCAAAGGGATCTCCCCTTCAAGTGTCTTCTGACATGGAAACACAACTAAGCCTTCAGTATTGAAAAGTTTATTGTAAACAAAGAGCCGTGTCCACTCACTTGCTGCTTATGGGCTCCCCTCCATGAAGTAAACACAGGATGTGATTGCCTGGGGGCCCTGTCATCAGCAGAGCTGCACTGAGATTGAATTTGGCTTGATCTTTGTCAGGAGCTGTCTAGCACAGCTCCTTGCCAAAGGTGACTTCAGCAGACACATAGGCACTGCTGAAACACAGCCACCACTCGAGCAAACCTTTTGTTAAAGTCTCCCAAAGCAGTGAGACCTGGTAATGGGTGATATAACACTTCTGAGGGCAGAATTGGTGCTGCAGACATCCTTCTGTGCCTGGTCTCTACGGGGAAGAGCAAGGAGGACTCCTTTCCTTGGTTAGTGTTCCCTCTTTGGGGTTAGCTGGAAGAGCTTGGGTGGTTGTCTCTGCAATCCTTTGTGCTCCCACTGCCAGCATGGCAGGTTCTCCCTACAGCACAGCCTAGAAGTCTGCTAAAAGCTTTTCATGGCTGCTGCTAATCCAGATTGAGCCTTTGGCTGTTGTAAAAAATAGCAGCACTTTCATAGCAGAAGTAGCTGTGTGCCTCCTTGGACTCTGGTGTGTCATGAAGTATCAATACCACTGCCACGTTTTCCCTGGGCAAGGATGTCTTCAGAATTTCTGTGGTGGCTTCTAATCCATCTGTGTGGGCCACAACACTTGGGCTTGTGTGCACTCATTGCTGTCAGCAGGGTTTGAGGAAGTTTTGAAGAGCTTTGCTGTGCTGCAGCCTGGATGGTTTAGAAGTGCCCCCTTGCATTTCTGCAGGAAATCTGCACAAGATTGGACTCAAGTTGGAGCCAGCTCAGCATGTTTTCATCAAAGCATGCCCTGTTTAGTTCCACCAAAGGAAAGTATGGAGGGCATATGATTTCTGGTACTGCACAGGTGTGCTAGGAGTCACCTGAGGTGTGGGGAGTCTTCCCCATAATGCAGCAAGGTGCTATGCAGGGCATGGGAATTGCTAGAGAGTAAAACCACTGCCAGAACAAGAAATTTTGCTGACTGGTCTGTGTTGAAGTGATGCCTGACTGTGTCATTCTAGGGCCTTGGTAAGACATTGTAAGTTTATTGAAATTCTGGGTTGAATTCTGAAAATATGACAGTGATGGCTACATTTGTTCATAGTGTTCCATGTAATTTGATGGTAGTTTTAAAATTATTTTGAAGAAGTGTTTGATATCAGTAGGAATACTCAAATCTTAACTTCAGAATAAACACAAGCTCTTGTAAATATGGACAAAGGTAAGGGCACCATGGAGTATCACAGTAAGAGACTCAAGACTGTGCCAATAGCTGTTAATTTTGAAGGAAGCATTAATTTCCTTTTCCTGTTTTTCAAGAATTTTTATGTGTAGGAGAAATGCCCTTGCTGCATAAACATTTTTTAAAATAATGGCTTTAAAGGGCATGAATGAGAGCCTGAATCCAAATGTTTTGCTAGTACTTAGAGAATCTTTGTTTAACTCTGCTTCCCTTTTAATTTTTTTTTTAACATAGCTATAGTAGGGCTGGAGGCAAGATCAGTATAGGGCAAATGTGGGCAAAATGCAACAATGTAATAATAAAATCTGCCTGTCCATCATAACCTATTCTGTTTGCCAGCCTGGTACTTTAGCTAAAAGAAAAAAAAAGACCCAAAGCAGGAAGAGGGAAGGATCATTTTCTTTCCTCTGCAGATACAAGAAGGCAGTTTGATCCCAGGTTTGGGTTCACTTCTCACCACATTTGCTTTGGGGACATTTGTCCTCCTTCTTCAGGGAAAATAAGGAGCACCAGGTGATGTTTGTTTCTGAGCACCTCATTTGGAGGTGGCAGTCACGTGCGCTGGGCGCGGGGACTGCAGCTGCTTGCCCGGATAAACAGAGGAGCACATTTGGTGTGAACAGGCTAAAACAGAGCCACAGGCAAGGCTGGAGCACCTCTTGCCTGCAAGGTGCTCTGGCATCACTTGGTGTGGAGTACAGACCAAACTGGAGTGACTGTCTTCACTGGTGCTCCACACCATAAATAGCACCTTCTTAACACAGACTGGGAGGAGCTGCTGCACTTGGTGGAATAAAAGGAAGTTGCAGAATTGATAAAATTCTTTATGTGTGTTTTTGGGCTTCTGGTTTGCACCCAAACCCGAAGAATTTGATCCAGCTAGGACTGCTCTCAGCCATCCCACTGCTGGTGGCATTTGAGCTGCTGCACACATTCGTGGATGGTGAGCCCGTCCTTCTGCTTTCCCTTGCACCAGCTGCCATCACTGCTCTTCCTGCCACAAATACCAAGAGCCAGAGAAACCTGGCTCCTATTCTTACACCTCAGTCTGGGTCTGCAGAGTGAGCAGTGGCTCTACACATGAGCTCTGGGACTCACTGGGACAAAATGTGTCCCAATCTTTTAGTGGCATGGATTTATTCAGCTGGCAAGCGGCCCAAGCAAACACCGTGTGTGGAATCACCGTGAGAGGCATCATTCGCTTTTTGCCTACACTAGGTTATGTTCTCCTTGAAGGAGGGCTCTTGTCATATAGAGCAGTAGCAAACATTCAGAAACAAGGCATGGCATCTGATATTTTTCTGGCTTTGTGCAGAGTTGGATTGGAAATGCCATTATCCAGCTGACTTTTTGGGGAAGGGCCACACCACGTGGAAGGGGATAGCTGGCAATTGATTCACTCAATCAGTCTCTATTCCTACCTGTGTTTGTCAGTAATCTTGTTAGAAATGAAGAAAAATAAAGCAGAATATCAAGAAATGTTTAAAATCACTTTGAACAATGGACATTTTCTTAATTTACATGAACTCTCTAAGCCTCTTATGAGAAAGCAAGTGGAGTGACTCAGCATATGGTAGCAAAGGTTATGCTTAGTGTTTAGACCTTGGTCCTGTGTCCTTTAATCCTGATTCAGTGGCACAATTTCCACAAATGAAGACACTTAAGTAAGACCTCTTCATTTCAGGCAGTTCCTTTAGAATCCTCTGCTTGGTTGTAAACACAAGATTTTGGTGTTTAGATACATTTAAAAGATGGGAACAAATCAGTTTTCTTTCTGTGCAGAATTCTTATTTTCCTTACCTTAAATTTAATTATATTGTTTAAGAATTTGGTAGGCTTTCCCCATGTGGTTTCTAGATCTCTTTCTGCTACAGTTTAAAGTGCATTATTTTCTGATCCTAGCTATCTGAAAGTCAGTAGGAAATAAAGCTATTGCTTTGGGGTAAGTGTAAAAGAACAGCCCTACTTTTTATAACTTTCAGAATCTCTGTGGTATTCTTTTTTGGTCAGGAAACCTTTTTACAAGGTTCTAACTCCTACTTTTGAAAGTGTTTCACTTCGAAGTGAGGTAAGTGATTTTGGAGAATCTCACATGAGTAATTATTCTGTTATATATTGCAGATAATAGGAGAGAAAGCTGAGAGGAACTTGTTGGAAGTAGTGTAGGTAGAGCATGCTGTAGGTTGAAGTAAACCACAGCCCTCTCTTCAGGATTCAGCTGCTTTTTAATGTTTGCTCTTCCTTTTTTTGTGATATTTTGGCACATCACGTGGCTGGGGACCACATTAATTACTGCTTAATTTAACAGGTTTAGGTTGTAGACTGGAACTTATGAGGTGATGGAGGTAGGAGAAATAACAATCCTTTGGCCCATTCTCCAGGAGGACAGGGAACTGAGAATCAGGCAAGGGACTGTGGCCTGTCTGATGTTGAGCTGGGATCCTGCCTGGTCTTTCCATACACCATGCAAGACTGGGCAAGGCTCTGAGCTCCCACTCCCTTAGCTGTGCTTTTAAGGAAGGATTGTGAAGCATCTGGCCCTCAGTAGAAAGTCAGAATGCAGGAAATGCCTTTGCTCGTAGCATTTGCCAACTGTGGTTTCTGGTATGTTGGTGGGTGGGTTCTCCACATGTCCATCTTGATAAGAAAATGCCTGAAGCCAGACCCTGCTCATCGTTCATCAAAGGAGCATTTTCTTTATCTCCAGTTTCAATTAAATGTAGAGTTCTAAAAACAAAAACTCACCGTGCTGCTCTCAGAACCACATTTAACCTCTTAAGCCTCGTGACGTGCAGCAGGAGTAAGTAAAGTTAAGGATGAGGGCTTATCTTCACAGTTGAATCAATTTCTCTTGACTTTCTCCAAAGAGTTTTGTATCCCCCAGAAGTTCTGCCTGTCATATCTTATCATAGATGAGAGGTCTTTTTCAAGGAGGATTGTAGAGGACAAAATATAACAAAAGGTTATAACGGTTCAAAGATTGTCCCTGTTTTGTTTTTGTAAATTATAAAAACGTAAACAGAAAACCAGTCTCCTGCCCAGTGAATATTTTTATTCATATTTTTCCTGCTAAGGAAGAATGGAGAAAGAAAACATCCCATAATTTGATTGGGTTATTTGAGAGGTATATTGTCTGGGTTTTGTGGTTTTAAGAAGAACACTTTTGAAAAATGCATTTGGGATTCAAATGGAAGGGTGTGGAGAAAGTTGGGTTTTGGAAACAGGCTGTATTTAAGAAGGATGCATTTAAAATAATGCTGATAGGAATAAAATGCCACTGAAGGATCACACTAGGCTTGTTTCTTTTCTGTACAGTTTCTTACACTCCCAAAATATCTCCCCATCTACTAATCCTTGGGTTCAGAACTGGTCTGGGCCAGCTGTTTTTTGTATAAATTCTGAAGTGCTGTGGATATTAATTTAAATTGCAGCAAGTGATGAAGGAGTCATTGTCCATGGTGGTGTTCAGAGAGGCAGGAGCTGCTGCTGGTCCCTTCCCATTGGTGAGGGGTGGCATCTCCACTGGGAATTGCTCCAAGCCCGTGGAGCCCACAAAACCATGAGTGTTTCTCCCAGCTGTTTATTTCCAACATGAAAAAGGAGCTAAGTCCAATCACAGAACATCACATCAATAGTTGTTAGCTTACTCCTTACCAGACCAAAATGAATTTGAATTAAACAAATGGTTTAATGCTTCCAAGGTGCTTTTAGGTTCTACCTTGGCACTGGGAGCTGAAGGGATTTTTCTATTTTCTTTGTTATTCTGAAGTCCTTTCTTAGTCTTAAGCTCAGAATTTCACAGCAGCTTCAGTGTAAAGAAATCAAAGCTGAGGAAAAAGGTGCAAACCTTTCTTGAAAGAAAAGAAATTGCTTTCCAGTATTAGAAGTGCTTGAAATCCTGCCAAGGTTCTGAAAATGCTTCTGATTTAATTCTTTCAGACTTTTCTGAAATGTTTATTAGAAGCATGTTTTTTAATATTTTTGAAGAGTTCTGGTGAATTAAACTGTCTAGTGGCCATTTTAGTGGGATATTGCTAATTATTCCCATGGAAACATTGAAATGTCAGAAGCTCTCTAAGTGCAAAGATGGTGAAACCCAAAAACAGGTTTGTCTTCAGTTGCCTGTGCTTTGGAATGGTAGAAAATCCACTTTCTGAATGCAAGTTGTTTAGATTGGAAGGGTAAATTCCTGTTATAATGGCTATTTTTAGGAGGAAGTTTGCAGTACTGCATATGCTTTAATCTCTCCTGAACCTCTAAATCCTGTAAGAGCCCCTGTAGGAGGAGTTCCTGGAATCCTTCCCATCCCATGAGGTTTGTTCAGAAAATGTGATGCTCTGATGCCCTCTCTCAGGGCACAAAAGCATCAGCAGGGCATCAAATTATAGCCACAGCTCTAAAGCTCAGGCTGCAGCTTTTGGCAGATCTTGAAGGGGAGGTTTGACATTTGAAAAAGTAAATTATCTTTCTTTGTAGCCAGTGGTTGATATTTCTCTATGCAAATTGGACTGCTACTGACTCTTTGGATAGCTATTTTATTTAAATCTCCTTGAAGACAAGTCTGTCAGCTGTTTTGGGGGAGGTTACATTTCTCTTAAGCCAGTTATTGTCAGTTTTCCCATCTTTCTCTGAGGACCTGAGTTTAAAGGGAGGCTGTTGGTTAGGGGCAGATTGCAGACAATGCAAACCCAGCCCAGCCAGTGAGAGCTGACAAGGACTTCTTTTATGTTTCGTGGTGGCAAAGGGGATTTTCCTGGTTTTTGAGTAGCAAAAGCACAGCTGAGTTCAGACCCTTCTTTCACCATCATGCAGCACACCAAAAACCCCTACAGGCTAGTGCAAGCTTGGCAAAGGTCTGTTTTCACCCAAAGCTCAGATCCTTAAGAACTTTCTGCAGTGACATGGGAGACCAAGGAGAATTGTACAGGGATGCTGATCCTTGTGGGAGTGGTCAAGCTACTGGGTCTCTAAGATCATGAGAAGAAAGTAATTCAGTATTTTTCAGTTTCCTCTAAACACAGGTGATCAGTCAGAGTTGCTGGGAAGAAGTCATGGGCTTGAGAGTTGGCTCAGACCTGCCTTATCCTGATGGTGTCAGGCATGACCAGAGAGCCATTTACCAGGAGAAGCTAGGAAGTAGATATGGAGTGCCTAAAAGAGTTATTCACATGGTGTTTTTACTAAATTTTAGCAGGTTCCAGGTACTTCAGAGCAGAAATAAGTCTTAGCACTTGAGTATGCAGAGAAATAACAGAGAAAAATATAGTTTGGTTTTTTATTGCACTGGAGTAATTGAAGTCCTCAGATCATTATGCCCTGATGCACATGCTGTGGTGGAATTACTGAACATTTATCAGAATCAATTAATCTGGAAAAGACCTCTGAGATCGAGCCCAGCCTATGACCAGGCAGCACCATGTGAGCTGGACTGTGGTACTGAGTGCCACATTCAGACTTTTCTTACCTCCAGGGACAGTGACTCCACCCTGGGAGCTCCCTGGGCAATCCATGCTGATGTTTAATCACCCTTTCTGGGAAGAAATTCTTCCCAATGTCCAACTTAAACCGCCCCTGGTGCAGCTTGAGACAATGTCCTGTGCTATGGTGATTTAATTTTAATTTCCTGATGCCCTTTCTGTCTATTACCTTGCAATGAATTACTTTTTCCTTTTTTTTTAAAACCCACAGTGTGGACAGCCATGCCTGTACGTGGCAGAGAGGAATTCTGCTGTGCAGGGAGAACTTTGCTCTATGGGCCAGGTGCAGTGGGATTTGCTTTTTTTTTCTTTTCCCACTGCTTTCCTCTAAAATGTGAGGCTTGAGCCATGGCTGGAGGCAAGAATCCAGCCTTGATGGAGCACTGTCCTGATCTGATAAGACAGACCTTGTGGAAGTGTTCAGCCCCCATCCTTTAGTAACAACTGTACAGATGAGACTGGAAGATGTTGTGTTTGGATTTCCCTAAGACAAGAAGAAAGTAAAGAAACCTTTTTTGTGTGTGGTTTTGTTTTGGTCTCCTTCAAGAAAGGAGAACTGTTGGGAAAATGGATGTTAGGTGTATCCTGTTTCTTGTCTAGTCCACGGGGTGGGCTCCCTGGAAGAAGTTGGCAAGGCTTGCTGCACAGGGAGAGGAAGTTTGATGTGTTGCTAGCCCATCTTGGAAACTGAAATTGGGTTGGGACAGGAGTGCTAAGGAGCTTTATCAGACAGCAGGAGGTGTGAGTCTCAAACTTAGTGTGGAGATTAATGTGCCAAAGAAACCTCTGTTGTGAACCATGGAAGGGAACGGGGCAACAGAGACAGTTCAGATCCACTCCCTGCCAGTTTGCTGAAGGGGATTAGAATGAAACTGAATGTATAACTAGCCCCTAATTTCCAAAGCATTTTTGTGTGGGTTTAGCAATCTGATTCCTGTCAAACCCAATGACTGTCATATTGACGCAAATACCAGGCAATATTTAGAAAATTTGGGAAAGGTATTTTGCCAAGCAAGAGAAAAGCCCAGGCCCTGTCTTTTAACATGCATTCCTATAGGAATCAGAAATACAGAAGAAAGGGAAAAAGCATACTGAAGTGTTGACCATTCTAACAAAAATCATACTGTACTGGTCTTTTTTTGGAATGTTTTTTTTAAGTTTTCCACTGGCTGGAGGCTTTTGAAGGAAAGAAAAGAAAAGACTCATCTTCTGTCTTGAATTAACGTTGTTAATGATTAACAGAGCAGTGCAGTATGTGTGGTGCCTTTTAATTAAATCAGAAGAGACATGATTTGGACAAGATTTTAGTTTCACTTTGAAAGTTATTAAATAAACTGACACTGTTTGCTCTCCAAAAGTTCCTGGGAGCATCCGGTTAGCTGGTAATCCCTGTGCAGCTAGTGAAATAAAGCTGCTTCTAAAACACCTAAGGGCCAGTACCAGAGATTAAAAATGGCTGGTCCAGTCAGACAGGGGCATAACTGATCATTTACCTGCATGAAGCACGTCTGAGGATCCAGTTTCAGTTCAGGGATAAAAAAGGTCCAAACTGAGTATTTCTGGTCGAGTTTATGTTTTGAATATCTCTGAGCTGTTCAAGTGGCATAAGCTGTTGAACAGTTGCTGCCTTTGGTGGAATTTGAGTGGCCTTTGCTAGCTGAGTTTATTGGGTTGTTTGTGAGGTGAGATCCTGAATGGGGCTTGGATGTTGCTCACCAGAAAAATTCAGAGTATCAGAGGGTAGGAGCTTCTGGTACAGGAATGTCTCCATAAATTGGCCCAGCAGGAAAAGCTCTTCTCCTTCCAGAGCTGTGTGCCTGTGCACACATTTATATAAACTCTCCTAGCAGAGAAGGATCAAGCCCAAGGCCTGGACTCAGACCCTGGCTTCAGACTGGAGCAAGACTGGATGCTCCTGCTGGCACGTGGTGGCACACAGGGGTGAACAGATCCAACATTTCACACTCTGAGTTTACTGATGTTTACTCATCTGTCTGTTAAGGAGCTGCGGCTGAGGCCTCCACCCATGCCCTCTCAGCAGTAAAATCAAGGCAGAGCCTGTTTTGCCTAGAGATGCATCTATCATGTGTTTGTATCACACCTACCACATTGTGGCTCCTCCTGGCTTTTGTGGCCAAGCTTGAAGTGAGGAATTATCTTTGCAGCATGCCTCCAATATTTAAAAAAATAACATTCATAATCTCATATAAAACCTGTTGTTGAAATTACCTACTGCCAGAAACAGTTGGGGCAAAGAGAGCTTACATCTACATTATTGGCAGCTTTATGCAGCTTTCTGTTTTGTGGGCTCTGCAAGTGTTATCCTACATGTCTGTGAGCAGAAGTCCTACAAGTCTGGGCTTTGAGTTTTATCATTCACACTGATAAAGCTGAAATTTATTAATAGCCATTATAATTCAGGTATAAAGGAGAGACATCAGATTTTACAGTTTGAGAGCCAAAGTAACAGATTGCTTTTTATTACTCTGAGAATTGGCATGTGTCCCTAAAATGCATAAAGCACAAAAGAAAGGGCATGGAATTGAGTGGGGAGACAGTGGCCCTTCCACCTGCTGCTGGTGGTGGCTGAGAGAAATGGGCTCCTGCTCAGAGCAGGAGGGGACCAGAGTCTGTCCCTCACCTGTGGCAGTGCCAGGGCATAGGGAGGAGTGATGAAGCCTTTGTCATTGCCTCCCTCGTACACTTTCCTCCCTTCCAGCTGTCCAGTGACCAGAAAGTGTTTGTGTCCTGGTGGCTGTATGGAGACTGTTGTTTGGATCTCCATGTTTATTTGAAAGCAGTGAAAACATGACATAAAACAAAAGCTGTGCTTTGGTGGAAGTGGTCTCTCACACCCAGGAAATATTATGCTGCTTTATTTCTGCATTGTTCATTTCCCCATAAGTGACCGATAGAGAATGCAAACACCAGCAAATGTGTTTTTCTAATCAAGTTTCAATTTACAGTGGTAGTTCTTTCTCCTTGGAACATGATTTTAACATTTGGAGTTTGTTTTGTTTACTGTTACAGCCATACATGCAGTCAGTAACTTTTCCATGTGAAAAGCAGGGTAGTATTACCTCAACAACTGAGGACAGACAGAAAATTAAATTCTCTTCCCTGCAGAGGACCAGGCTCCTGCCTGCACCATCCAAGGCCATCCTATCTCAGCAAAGCAGGCATCAGACAGGATTGAGTGCTGCATGGGCTCTGTGTGGGTCTTATCTGGAGCTACATATTTTGGAAATGTTTATAATTTTGGGCTGCAGGCTCTTGCATTCTAATGTACAAGGGTTGTGTTCCCAGTCCTGCAGAACTTGTCTGTGCAAATCGTTCTGTCTTCTGCTAAAGTGTTTGCTACCTGCTAATGTGTCAGTGTGAACATGCAAATTCTGCTTGTGTGTGGCTCCATGATTTGCACATGCATATGCCCAAACCTACACATTTCAATTTGGGGATGTCTTTTAATACATAAAATCCATGTACATAGCTGGGTACTCACAGGTTTCATTGAACACGTTAAAAACTTTGACACTGCTGCTCTTTGTAGGCACCTGGGTAGTTGTAACTATGGGATAGAGTTTAAAAAATGAAGGGAAGAATTGATATCATAGCTGTAGGATGGATTCTTAGTATTGAACCCTGAAAGAGCTTGGAAAACTTACGACTGGGGAATGGCAGAGTCTCTGTTACTTGAGATATTTACAACTTGACTTGGGAAAAAAAATACCTTGTAAGAGACAGCTCAGCATTATTTGATGACAAAGTACATAGTCTTGTTTTTATAAGTACTCAAGAGATCTACTCCAAGAGCTTATGTATGAGCTGCCAGACTTTACCTTCAGCATGTGATTTAATACACAAAGTGGTGTTCATCTGTGAAATAAATTCCCTGCTCACATGCCAGTGTCCTAGAATGAAGTCTCCTAGGAGGGTGAATGCAGATGCATTTTTGCCCTGTGAGAAGCATCCACTGAGTTCCCTGCAGTGAACTCTATTGGTGCATTTCAGAACAGACCTTAAAAAACCCAACAGGGTTTGTCAACTCCGTGAGAACATGAAAGAGACTGTGGCATCTTTCATTTTCCCAGGGAGGGAACAGTTAAAAATATTCTTCAAATAAGGAGCAGATGTTAATGTCATTAGAATGGATTTTCATAAAAACCAGAGTTCTCTTGCAAAATGCCAGTAGCTTTGCAAATTTCTCTATGAGTCTGCCTGCTTATTTCAGATTTGTGGCACAGAGAAGAGGCAGTGCAGGGTTTTACTGTCTCTGAAACAAATCAGGTACATTCCTGTAAGTTACCTGCCTGTTTTAAAACTGCCTCAACCAAAAAGGTGAAGAAACACGAAGGTATTTGAATAACAGGACAAGCACAGCAAGCATCACAGCAACTGCTGGCAAACAGGTACAGAAAGGAGTAAGCTACATATGGAAAGGCATGGTTTGGACAGTGCATATGCCTCTGTCAGGTTCTGAATTCACTATAATTTCAGAAGAAAAAAAGATTCACAGGCTTTTTTGATCACCTCACTGAAAACTCTGCCTTGCCTGCAGGAATGATTAAAGTAAAAATAACAAACAAAATAGTAAGTAGCTCTCTGGATGACCTCTGGACATTCTTATTGTTAGTATGAGTAGACATTGGAACCTCCCAGTAATAATTTCCTTTTGGAAAGCTCTCATGTCTCCTACCTCCTCCTCATTTTACTTCTTTTAATGTTCAGAAAATGGGAAAGGCCCTGTAGGTCCTTTCATTGCTGCAACAGATGACCCTACACTCTTCTAGAGCCATTTGCCTTGAGTTCATTGGCATGAATGACACCTCACAAGTGCTCCAGTGTAGTTAGCATTTGTTTACTCTAGTTTTTTGTCTCTTTCTAGTGTCCTCCTTAGGGGTTTTGGTGTCCTAGATCTCTGAAGCATCAGGCCATGCAAGGAAGGCAGATTGAGACTCGTCTCCTGCCCCATCATTTTTTGTGCTTTAGATGCCCACGTGAATTTTTGAGATTATCTGGGAGGAGATTTGCCTCTTCCTGCTCCATATGCAAGATCTTCACCTCAGGGCCACAGTGTACTGAAAGTATCCCTCTTGGTGAAGTTACTGAAGTAAACAACAAACATTTGGCTTCCAAATAATAAAGAGATTATGAACTGCAAGGACCTATAACTGGCTCAGATCCTCCTCCCACTTCTTTCCAAAAGGGTTGCAAACGTGGCACAATCCATTCCAGCTTTTTTGCTCGTTCTGCACTGCTGTAAATTTAGGGAGCTGCTGGACCCACACCCAGCGGAATGGGAATGTTTGGTATTGCAGGAGTTGGCCTTGGCTGAGCCCTCCTTTGTGTTGCAAACAGGACCATCAAAACTCTTGTCAAAACACTGATGTTCCTAGGCTGGAACATTTATGGCTTAAATGATGGGCACAGCTCCAAGGGCACTCCCCAGCGCACCCACCAAGCTGCTCCTGTGCCTTACCCCAGGCCCCCAGGGCAGTGTGCTCCTTGCCTCATGCAGTGAACTGACATCTGTGTGTCCAGAGTTGCCTGTTTGATCTTTGCCAGTGTGACAAATCATGGTTGTAGCAATTTCTGGATGGAAGAAAGAATAATAACGACACCAGTGCTGTCAAACTTAAAATTAATTCATGAGATGCCAACGTGCAAAGCTTGTTGAGCAGTTGTTGGTAAGGATGCCTGTCACAGATAACACTACAGACACACACTGATGCTGCCTGGAAGTGGGATTTGCCCACCTTATTTATCCTCAGTTCCTCATTTGCCTTGAGGACAGGCTTGCATGGCCAACGTTGCTCATTGCTGAAGCTATAGGCAAATGAAATCTATTCCCAGTAGTGCTGTAGAGGCGTGGGCAAGCAGATGCAATTTGTTGCTAGAAGTCTTGAAATTAGAAATGGGCTGACCATGTGAAGCATTGTGTTTCACCTGGACTGAAGTTCTCTCCCAGAATTTTGTCGTTCAAAACAGTATTTGGAAAAGTGAAGAAAGAAAAACTGTGATTCTTGTGACTACCCAAAGAAGACTATTTAAAAGTGGTTCTGGAGTCTACTACAAGTGGAAGAGGCTTTCCCTGTTTCTAACAGCCAACAAATAGAGCCATGCATGACAATACAGGCAGATTTTCTAAAAGTCTGAAGCTATTCCTTGAAGATGTAGAGTGTGGTGCTTTAGAGGACAGTCAATTTGCTTTTATTTTCATCCTAATGGAAACTGCTTTGTTGGTGAGCAGTGCAACACCTAATTTATTCCAGGATGGATTGAAAAGAGTGTAAAACAATCAACTGGAATAAAAAGATTCTGTAACACAGCAGTAAGATTCTGTAACACAGCAGTAAATAGAGACCTGTGTTAGAAATCTATAGAGCTGCCTTGGAACCCAATTTAGAATTTCATAAACATCAACTCTTACATCTGGCATATGATTAAAATGTGTGTTTTGGAAGAACAGTGATACAATCTCTGTTTAACTAATGCTCTTCCAGAGGGCAGAATTCTGCTTCTGTAATTCCTCAGAGGTCGAAATGCCTTTTCCAGGAAGAGTAAATATGCCTCTCTTCTCATCAGTATTTTTAAGGACCCTGTGTATTTCACACTGCCTTACATGTTCACCTTTCTTTCAGGGCAGGGTAAAAACAACAAAAACATAGCACTGGCCAGCCTGCTGCATCCTCATCTCATTTGCAGATCTCTCTGCCATCACAGAAGTGGAATTCATATTTTCCTCCTTTGGCAATCAGCACTATTGGCCTTTCCTTGCTCCAGACCAGAATTCCAGTATATTTTATGCACCAAAAGAGGGGGAGTTTAGTATATTTTAGAACAAAGGGCTGGGTCTACAGAAGGTGTGCATGAAAAAGTAGTAATTTCTTGGGATACTGCAGACCTGTTTCTGTGTGTGTGTTAAAGGGTCCTTGTATGTGCTTGCACAGGAATCATTCAGCTCTCTATAAAGCACAGAATTGTTACCTTTCCACAAAAATCTATCTCCTCAAAACTGTAAGAAAGAGTTTTTGGGAGGAAAGAAAATCCAGTTATTGCCTATGGGATTTAAGCAGAACATAATTAACACCGGTATCCCGAACAAAGCGTGGATTCTTGAAAGCTGCGAGGGAAGAAGAGCCAGGTTGATGCTTCCTTGCAGCATTGTCCATGGCTCGCTCCAAGGTAAGAGTGCCACCTGCTGAGCCCACACGTTCCTGCCCGCAGACGGGCGAGCCGGCGGCAGAGATTCCCTTTGGGGCACTAATCCATCCACACCCACTCGTGTAATTCACGAGGGTTAACACGATCACAGCCCGGGGTGGAATAGCTGCAGGCCTGCACAGTAAGTGGTTTCAGTTTGCTCTCATGTTTGGGCTTTAAGGGGAACGGGGTAGGAGAGCCAAGCAGATGAAATCATGGTAACTGATGGTGCCTCCATTTAAATCGCTGTTTGCATTTCTATTTCCTGCTTCTTTCACTGGATTACGTGGAAGAACACCCAGGACAGTCTGTTAGGTTGGATTTAGCTCCAGCCCTGTTTTTAATCCTGTTAAACAAAAGATGGTTTTACCTTGATTGCAGCTGAGCTTGCAGCACCTCCCAGGCTCCTTGGATTTGTTCATGTTTGGCAGTCACCCTCAGTCTTGAGCTGCCTGATCCAGCCTGACCTTTCACAAGTTAGATTGGATGCAAGTGCCTCAAAATGCTTAGGCAGTGGTTTACTCTCAAAAGGGAGGGCTGTTTCCTGGGCTGTTATTTTATATCTGGGTGCTCTCATCTCTCAGCAGGCTGGAATGTGACTTTGCTACGAGCAAGGCACCTCTGCGAGGTGCTGGGGCTGCTCGGAGCTCAGACAGGCTGCCTGGACAGAATCCCTTCTCCTGAAAGCTGAACAGGAGGCAGGAGTTTGTCAGTCAACTTGAGCAGCTGAGAAATCTGCAGGAATTTCTGTGACTGGGGGCCCAGCAATGACAAGGAGGGTCTATTAGAGGGAATGCAGTAAAAAAAAGTAAAATAATAATCATATGATCACAGAGCAGAGGGGGGTGAAGGGAGGGGAGGGGGATACAAGATAGATAATGAGCTTGACAACAAACAGAGAGTGTCATTGCAGGAGCTGCAGGACCAACCAAATGGTTAACCTGTGGGGTGGAAAGAGCATCCAATGAGTCTCACATGCCTGAAAGGATAATGACATTTTTATTATCTCATTCCACGCCCTGATCATCCGTCCATTTGCTCCCTGGAGCTGCCAGCAGTTTGCACTGATTCATACGCTGCAGACATGCTCAGCAGATCATACTGCAGGCAGAACTTGTCGAGCCTTTCCAAGTGAGTTGCCAGTTTATTGTATCTGTATGGATTCAGCCTTTTGGTGCTGTGTAGGAGGTGCTGGGTGGTGGCAGTGGCGAGGGGAGCAGGATGCTGTAACAAACTGGGGAAGCTGGTTGAACTGGGGAATGAGCAATGGATACAGATGGGGGCCTTTTGCTTCTTTTTTTGCTACGTTGTGCTCTGTTGTCTAAAGCCTTTGCCTTTATCTGTTTCTCTCACCTGAATTTCAGAATTTAAATTGTTCAGTGGCAGAAGGATGTGTTGGGAGAACTGGCTGCTAATTGGAATTCTGGTGGTGGGAAGTTTGCAGAAGCTTCATAGTTTGTGTGAAAGCTTTTGCATAACTCAGATTGCTGAATTCACTGAGTAAATAAAGTCCTCATGGCCCATTCATCCCTGAATGTGGAAGAGAAAGCAGGAGAAGAAAATCAATTAGCCTGTGTGATATTGCCAGTAATATAATCTGCTTTATTCCTGTCCTGTATTGTTTTGTTAATCTGTTCTATGAGTTGATGGGTAGGAAACAGGACACTACTATGTTTCTAAATTGCTGTGATTTATGTAAGGCTTTGGTTTAAACCTTGGGAGAGGTTTTGAAGAGCAACTGGGATTTTGGTATGCCTGGTTTTTAGAGTTTCCAGCATGAAATCCTGTGCTATTGGAGGGAGAGGGAGCTCAGGGATTTCCGAAACTCAGCCCCTCCAAGAAGTCCCTTCCAGGAATCTGAAATCCTTCACTGTGATTTCAGAAATTGGGCAATAAATAATAAAGTAACTGAGAGCATGTCAGATTACACTTTTTGTGCCTTGTTCTGTGGTGAAACACAGCCACAAGCCACAGTAGCCAGCCCTCCCATCCATCCCTCTGTGTGGTCACTCTGAGGTGACCTTGAGATCCTTTCTGGTCTGTGCTGGGGCTGGTTTAGTGAGGTGTTTGTTTGAAATACTAGAGACCACTGGATATCCTCACTGGGAGATACTCTCCTGCACTCCCTTTTGGGCAGGAGAGGGAACCAGCAGTGTGCTACCTTTATATCTGACATACCTGATGTGTTGGGTGAGTGCTGGGAGCAGAGCCTTGGCTTGAGTGTGAAGTGAGTTCACTCAAATCAGTGAAATTATGTCTCAGTGAAAACAATGCTTTTCTCTTGAAGTATGATTAGCTACTATATTGCTGTTTTCCTGTGTCTTGAGAGTCTTGGGTCCTGTAACAGCTTCTAACAAGAGCAGACACCTTGAAAACCAGACATGGGTTTTCTTTTGTCAAGACTCACAGTAGCATGCTCGAGGAAGAAAAGCAAAGTTCTCTTTGGCAAGGACTCTGAAGAGAAATCAAATGTGTGGCCAGAACTTGGAAACTGATTTATTCCCTTGTAACAAACATCTCTGTGACCTCAGGCCAAAAGAGGGAAGACACCTTTAGCAATACCCACAAAGGCTTCTTCAAAGCATTGCTCAGAGAAATAAATGATGAAATACTGCCCTTCCCAGGCTGAGGCATAACGTAATCATTCCAAGTGCTCATGTCTTCTCAGGAGATTGCAGTGGAAAAGAAAAGGAGTATTAAAATCCTTATAAGTTAACTCTCTGGAGACTCTCCAGGGAAAAGGAGGAGGCTGTTATTGCATTATTTTGAATGAGGTACAATGTGATTGTTAACTTCTTGCAAATGTCCTCTAATGGCCCCTTTATATGATCATTTCATCTGTGTTGTTTAAAGTTATTTTCTGTGCTTTCAGTGTACTTGTGGTATTTGTAGAAAATTTTGTAATTGCTAAATAGCTGAATATAATCCTGTTAGCATTTGATACACTCAAAATTAAAAGCAGAAGCTCTCAGCAGAGCCAAGAAATCATTCCGGTTGGCCTGAAAACATGAAGTCTGTTTAATAAATGTATAGGGATTGGCTTGGCTCGCTGTGCTGGACACTAAAGTGTTTACTGTGCAAGTTCCTAGAGAAAGCAGAAGTTCTCTTTGCCAACAGGTAGAATATTTTCTTCCCACAAATGATAACTTCTGTTCAAACGTCAATTTCGTTTTTGGATGCTCAATCTTTTTGCAGCATTTTCTCTGTATGGTAGGTTATCTTTTCTGTTTCTTGGCTGGATGTTCAAGACTGATATCAGTCAGTTGTTTTAGGAGAAGAGAGGGATTGAAGAGGACTCTCCTCCACAGACAGCAGTAGTGTTGGTGGCACTGTGTTATCTGGTTATTTCTGCTCCAAAAACTGACGTTGTTAATTTTCACTTGAGCCTCTCTCTTTCCCTCTGGTCTTCTCCTTTGACAGCGCTCTTCATTCCTGTTCCCCAGGGGGCAAAGGCCTGAATCCTTAATTTGTAAAAGCCTTTTTACATTACTGAGGTAATACAAGAAGGGCATAATGTAACTACAGACAAGAAGAGGTTATTTGTCTCTGTTTTGCAATCAAATAATCCCAGTCTCAGTTTCTGAAAAGTGGTTTTTCCCTGACAGTGACAAGTCTACATGAAGAACTGAAACCATTTTGAGTTTGGGTGGAAGAAACACTGTGGCAGAAAAAGGACAAGTCTATAGAGAAACATCTGAGATCTTGCAGCCTTTTTTCCCCAGTGACAGATGTTGTTTTCAGCACAAGCAAAGCGTTGGCTCTCAGGAGCACAAAGCTGCAGTGCAGTTTTGAGCATCCACCTCAGTCTCAGGTCATGACCACGAGCATCAAACATTTAGTTTTGTCAGAGAACAAGTGACTTGGGAGAGTTTCATGAAAATTCTGAGCTAAATTCTCCACCCTGTGCAAGCCTTGGTTCAAGCCAGGAACTTGCTGTGAATCCAAATGTCTGAAATGAGCTGTGAGAATTGCTTCTGATGAAAGGTAAATTTAGTAAAACCTAGAAAATATAGGGAAGTTCTGGCCAGAACTGTTTCAGAACAGTTCAGAGCAGAGCTGGTTATGAGTTCTTGTCAGTTTTCTGAAATTGGCTTTGTCTAAATGAAAAGAATAGGAAATTTTTTTTTTTTTTTCACACTTTCTAGGTAAGAAATTACTGAGCTGCACCTTTGCAATTTTTGTAAATAAAAAATTCTGATTTTTTTTTATCTTTTGATTCCAATTGACCTACCTTCCAAAGAGAAAAGTAAAAAGAAAAAAAAAATTAGATGAAGGATTTGCTTTCTTTTTCCACGCTGAATGAAAATAAAACAGCCCTGAACATTTTCCATATCACTTCACTCTGACAAGGGTTTTTGCTTCTGCTTCAGCAAAACTAGAAAAGTCATTGTTAGTGCAGATCTTAAATCCAGATAGCTCCTCCAGAGCCACACTGTTGGCATAGGTGTTCAGCTAGTGGTGGATGGGGGTGGCAGAACTTTATCCTGCTTCTTCATACCCCTGCCTTTGCCTTTCCTGCCAAACCTGCACTCCCCATCCACCTTGTTCCCAACTCTAAGTAAAACAGGAAGATTCAAAAAAATCAGGGGAATTCTCTGGTGATTACTTTAGGCCCTCTTCGCTTTTCAGTTCATATATATGTATATATGTCCATATAAAGCAGATGCAGTAAATTATGTCCAGTAGATTAAACCCAATACTTCAAGAAAAATGCTTCCATCAATCATTGAAATAATTGAAACACAGAGGCTCAACTTACTGTAACTTTTCACTCTATCCACATTTTACTTTGAAAAAAAACCCCAAAACTTTCAAAACCCCCTTTCTTGCACTATTTTCATGCACTGACTATTTGATTTATATTTTGGGATGTGTAAGCTCTTAAATGTAGTGAAAAAGTCTCCTTGAGTTCAGTAAGGCAGCTTGCCTGTATAAGTGGCTGCAGAGCCAAGTTTATAATTATATATCTGTGTAATGTTAACCTTCATGCATTTATCCATTCCAATTTTAATTCTCCATTTCATAAAATCTATGATCAAATTTTGGAGCCCAAGCTAAGCTGATGTCGTCCCTTTTAATTTAGGACTCAGCCCTTTTATTCTCCTTCTGTGCTTTACTTTTATTAGTTACTTTCTTTTTTTTGTGCTGATGTGCAGCACATATTGTTAAAGGCACTTATTAGAGCCAGAATTTTACAGTGTGGAGACTGTCCTAATAAGGGAAAAAAACCCCAGCCCTTTATTGGTGAGGTAAGAGAAATCAGGCAGTGGATGATTTTTTTGCTGATTGAGGAGGATAAGGTGCGGTTTGGCAGGTACCGCATTGGTTTGGCATCTGCTGACACGGTTCCTCTTTTCTGCAGCTCAAATCCTTTGCAGAGTAGACAGTCAGGGAGGGCTTCCCCCACTCCCCCTCTTGCCTTCCCCTCCCCTCTTCCTTCTCTTTTCCACAAGTGTTCAGCTGCTGCTGTGGAATCTCACCCTGACACTCAAAGTGGATGTGGTAATGAGAGGTTTCTGCAAGTCCGGCAGTGCAATACTGTAATCACCTTCTTGGGGAACGGCGAGCACTCTGGAAAACAGTTTTCCATGTGGGTTTTTTCTGCATCTAAAGCATTTAAACAGTTTGTGAAGCTGTCAGAAAAATCACACTGTAGCCCAAGGTATTTGGATACAATTTCTCTCTTCTCAAAACCCCACTATTGAAGCAAAGTACTGGCTACAAGGTTTAGTTGATGTTTAAATTGCTCATCTGTTTTTCCCTTCCAGTTGCTTTGGATGTGCATATTGAATTCCAGAGATGAGCAGCACATCCCAGGCTTAAGTACAGGCTTCAGATCTGAAGTCAATGTTGCTCCTTGACTTTTAAGCTGAATTATGGTGAACAGAGTTTCAAATGAGGGCAGAAGCTGGTAGTGTGGGTTTTTTGTTCCTCAGTCTCTGTTTGTCTCTTGGTAAAAGAATACTAAACCAAGTATTGGCTCTGCTGAAATTCACTTTGTGCTGCATCAGGAGAGACTGAAACTGATGTAAAGCAGCTGCCCCCTTTCCACCTGGTGCTCTGGTGTGCTTCTTTGATTCTAAGAGGAATAATGGCTAACTTAGTCACCAAACACCCAGTTTTCTCTGTCATTCTCTTGCTTATTTTCTTCTGAATACTGTACATTTGCTGCCATCACTTGTGAAGTCATTTTTTTTCTCTCCTCCCCACCATGGTAATTCTAAAGTACATATCCTGTCATTGTTGACGTTAGCTTACTGTAGGGAAAGGATGTGAAGGACAAATGGATGATAATAAAGCAGAAAGAAAAATAAACACCATTAGTAGCAAGGGTTGGATGTAGCAGTTAAGCAAAATATAGAGGTGCACCATTAGGTGTGGACTGCTCCCAAAAGCTTAATAAACAACCCTTTTTGGGGGGGGCTTTGGTAGGGTTTGGAGTTTTTTTTGCAAGATGCCTGTTTGTATTCAGACTCTTCTTCCTCAAAGTCAATCATTTCTCTTGAAGATCGGGGGCCTGGCTAACTTTGTCTTCTTTTTTAATTTCCATCCACCACTTTTCCATGTACCTAGACTAAGCAACAGTGAGAAATACTAAGTTTCTAGTGAGCAAGACTGACTCCAGCAGAACCTGGCATTGCAATTGGAGAGGATTAACTCTGTGTAAGAAGTTTCACTCTGGACCCTGATTCTTTTTTAGGATCAATATCTGTTTCATACTTTTCTTTAGCATGATCTGGTCCTGCTGTGGGTCCTCGAGGCAAATGTTGCTGTATTACAGAACAAAAAATAAAAGATGATTCTGGTTCCATGCTCCTTAAAAACATCATCCAGAAATATCTCCTAACTGCTGGAGTGTTATGTATTTTAAAAATTTGAGAAAACAGCCCCTGCAGAAGCCATCCATGTGCACTTGTTTTCCTTCCCACGACTCTTCTGGAACCTTGGAGGCCTGTCCTAGAGGTGTGTCCTCGAGACCACTGCACTTGACAGTACAGGATGTGAGATGTTGGCTCCTGTTGGGTTTGCTGAAGCCAGGTTGCCCACAGGCCTTTTAAACCATAAAAATACAGGACATGTTTCTGAACAGGAGGTTCTTTGCTTGCCAGATTCCCTCTGTGATTCCTTCAGTACGCGAGTTGCTGCAGTGGAATTACAGAAGCACCTTCTAGCAGCACAACTGTTGCTGTCCTGGCTTGTTCTTTACTGTGGGTTTTTGTTGTTTTGGGGATTTTTCAGGTTGTTTTGGGTTTTGGGTTTGTTTGTTTGTTTGTTTGTAGTACTTTTGTTATACTTGGTTTAGTGAAGTCTGTAACTCAGCAAGAGGATCGTGGGATGGGTGAACCTCACAAGCTCAGTGCACTGTGGGTTTCAGCATCCACAAATTATCTGTACCACCATCCTCACACCCTGACATGGCCACGGTGGAACCTTTGCAGTCTCTTTGTTCATTTTCAGGTTCTTCCTGGCTTTCCAGCTCCCGTGAACACCAGTGGCATTCTCCATTGTCATGTGCTTCCTTTCCCCCTTATTTTTCCCTTTCAGTCATCTCTTGATACTGTTTTGTTTATTTTGCAAAGCCCAAATGAAATGTGTTCTGACCTTGCTGTATTCACTTGCACACCGATTTCTTTAAAAGAAGAATCCTATTTTTAAATTAGGGTGTATAACACTCATCTTTCCTCTGTGAAGCATGAGATTTTTAGGATTCTGTTTCTCCTGCAAGAGGAAAACCACTGGCATGTGCTCTGGGTGTGTGAGATGGTGTTGTGCATCTTGGCCTTAGTCATCTCCCTCCTCCTCCTGGAACAGGAGTGGTCAAACACATCATGTCAGCAGTTTTCTGTCTCAGGATTGCAAAAAGCCCCAAAGCCGAATTAGCAGAGGTCACATCTGTCTCCAAAAACAGCTGAATTTTTACTTTAGTTAGAAAGATGAAGTTTGAGGACTAATTTTCTCATTGTTCCTCTGTTAAATTTGCCATAAAGGCTGTAACTAAGCAGTTTTGTTGTTCTTCTGAAAACGTAGCTTTTACTCAAGGCTTACCAAACTTAAAAAATTCTCTTAATGCTGCAGCAGAGCTATCTTGATGTTCCCATAGTCCTTATCTATATGGCTGTGAAATCTTCCCACCGACTGCATATGCATTAGTGATAATTTGCAGCCCATAATTTGCAGCTGAGCACAAATATTCCTTGTGCATATCTGAGGGCTGCATTTGGTCCTTCTGCATTTTGAGAAAGCCATGGGGTTAATTACCTACCTGATTTCCTTGATTCTTGTCTCTCTTTCAAACTGGCCCAGCACCCTGTGAAGTGCTGAGGTAGGAGGCAGTGTCTCCCATCCAGCCCTATGTTTATTGCCCCTGAACAACTTTGAGTGATGCTATTTTGAGCAAACTTTGGTCAAATGTCCAGAAAACCTGTTTGGATGTGATTACAGCTGGCAGTCTGCCTCTTGCTCATCTTGAGCTGGCAGAAGCCTCCCTAAGTACATCCAAGAGCCCCTCATTGGCAGAGGATTGCAAGTGTTTGGTTTGAGAGTTACACCTGTGTTTGACATAAGTAGCACCTGTTGTGCTGCACTCTGCATCCTGAAATGCGTGATTCTTTTATTCACTGAGCATTCCAGAGCTAGCCAGATGGGAACTGGAGCACAAGGCAGTTTAAGCATCTCACACAGGAACCTGTAGCAGAAAAGGAGCCAAAGGAAGTTTGAATTATTTCAAATGTTAGTTTGAATGAAGAGTAATCTTAACTTATTTTTCCAACTTAGAGTATTGCTGATCCCTAGACCTTTCTGTTACCTTGTAGCTGCTAAAGGTTATCTTCTTCAGACAGATAATTCTTGTTTACTCAGTAATTCTTGTTTACTCAGTAACCTCAGTCAGTTGAAATGTGATAACAGGCTGGACTGCACTCTGAGTGAGGAATTTGAATTCCCATTCAAATTCTCTTATGCTTGTCCTAATTCTCTGTTGTGCCAAGTATTTGTCATTTTAAGTTGCCAAATCCTTGCTTTACAAATGTCGTACTTTCACAAAAGTATATTAAATGTAAATGTGTTATCCAGTGCTTGGCTTTTGGCCCCTCCCAGTGCCTTTCAGGTTACATGACTTAAATTCAGTGAGAACTTTCATAAATGGAATTGCATTTCCCTTGCAATGGGCTTGGTGTGTGCCTGTGAAGGGTTACTGTGGATTGCTGGGAACAGGATACTTGGGTGAACAGTGCATGGCTGGATCAAGTGTAAGGTCTGTCCTTTGGTGTAATTTCTAAGGATCTAAGGTTTAGAAGTCTCAGTGACACCCCAAAACACTCTGTCTTGCAGTCCAGGTGAGAGGGGAAGAGTTTTTTGACTTTGAATCAAGACCCAGTCCTGCAAGAGCTGGTGTTGGAAGGGGTGGCTGACGTTCAGGTCAGTCCCATCTACCCTGTGGCACTGGAGAGGGAGCAGTGGGAGCTGTGGTGCACAGAAGCATCCTCATGTGACTCTTGCAGCTTCCCTAGGGCTAAAACCTCTCTGGTGTAGAGCTGCTGTTTCCTCACTCCATCAGCTCTTGGGAGTCCTGCCGAGCTTTCTGTACCTGCTGAAGCTTGAGAAGCAGAAGGGTGTGTCAGCAAACGAACACCTCGTGTCCCAGTGGTAGGGGGATGACCCTGAACCCCATTTCTCATACTTTCAGGCATTTAAGTGTACCTCAGTTTACAGCCCAGTGCTCAAGAAGGTTCCAGACTCTGTTGAGCCATGGTAACCCCTGTGAAAAGTCTGAGGTGCTTTCACAATGACATGGCCACAAGAACCCCTGGGCTAAACTTGCTTTAGGCCTTTCTTTTCCCATTTCCCAGCAGGCACACCTCTTTTTAAAAAATGTACACTACTGACTTGGAAATACCTAGCAACAGAAGGCATTACTTAAAATATAGAGGAGATACAGGCCATCCCTTGCTGAGAGAGAGCTCAGGGGAGCATGTCTCTTTGTCCAGAATGCCAGAAAAAGACATCTCAGGATAATTCTGTCCGTGGCTTTCACGTGCCTTCAAGAGCAGCAATGGAAGTCAGCACAGCGAGCTGTCAGAGATGGGACTGGAGCAAGGAGTCCATGTACTTACAACAACTCCCTTTAGAAGCTGCTGGAAGAGCTCTGGTAGCTTCAACAAGTTTTTGGAACACGTGTGGAGTAGTGCAGCCAAAAGAGAACTGTATCTGCTCTGTGGTTTAGACTAGAAGTAGTACATTCATCTATATACCTGGTTTTTTCCATTCCATAAAGTGGCATTATAATAGTAATAATACCCACCACACAGAAGTCAGAAGGGATTGCAAGGATTGCTTAACATTTGTAAAACATGTTGAGGTCTTTTGATGGAAAGAATTTAACAAGTGCCAGGAACTAGTATAATAACAAGGGGAAAATAACCATTGGTCTGCATTCACTTCTGGAATGTAATGGATTATACCAGAAGCCTTGGCTTAAACATCTGTGGGTGTGTACATTTAATGATGAATATTTTGATTACCCTTTCTGTAAAAATGTCAGTTGAATCTGGTAGATGGCTTTGCTTCTTGATGATGGAAACTGATCAGGGCTTGTCTCCTCTCACCTTTGGAATCAGATCCTCTTTTGGCTGCCCTTGCAGTCTGTTTCCATTGACTGTACCACTTTCCTGTCACAGCAGCTCTTTGCTGTCCTTCCTGCCTTGATGCCCACCTGCATAAAGCAGTTTGCAACAGCTATTATTGACTGGCCTCCTGGGTGGAACTGCTGTTCCAGAATGAAACTGAAATTATCTGCAACAACAACAACAAAAAGGATGCCATAATAACTGCTGAGGTTTGAAATCACGCTGAATATTGCAGAAAAGCCCTTTACCCTGCCCCTGTATCTCCACAGGGTAGTTTCTCTGTGTTAGGTGCCTCTTAACAGCTGCCTATGTCCATTTGAAAGACCCCAGACTGTGGGCACCTTTAGGGCAAGCAAATTGTTATTTTCTACCCGTCCCTAGTTTTTATCTGGGTACTTTCTGTGTACAGCTTATAAATTGTAGATAATTTGTTAGTGAGTATTTGAAATGGAAGAAGTTTTTGTTGTATGTTGGAGTTCCGTGAAAAGGGTTGTTTCCCCCCCTTTTTAAAGAACAGTGGCTTTTAGATTTGTATATGCAGTGTGATTAATCAGCTCTCATGAGCTCAGTCAGCTTTCCAGACAATATCTCCAATACTGAGTTTGGTAATTTCTTACGAGTGACTTCTCTGGAATAAGGATTACAGAGAGGCAATATGAGAAGAACAAGCACATCTAAGGGAAAACTAATTGAAAGGATAAAGCCAGTCCATTTTACTGTGTTTATGTGGGTGTAGTTACAATGGCTGCAATTCAAACTCCCAGCTGTTTAATTTGCACAGTGCTGTTACAGGATGTCTGCAGACTGTTGTAACATTAGTGCTGTTCAAAGTGCTGGACGTGACCTTGCAGATCTGTTCTGTGCAAGGGTTCCTTACCTTTCATGAGGGTGAAAGGCACATCAGGATTAGCTTTCACAGGGATGCATGGAATGGATCTGCCCCTAATCCTGTTAGCAAATGACAGGATCTGCTCTAATAATTCCTCTGCTGTCGCACTGAAAGTGTCTCCTAATCACCTTGGCTGTTGACAGTAGGCTTCTTAAACACCTCAGAAAGAGAGAGATGCTTGCCCATGTTAAAAGCAAGCAGCCATGAATTTCCCTTGAAACAAAATCCACACCTGCACAGCATCCGTGAGTTGTGTGCAGGGGGAATCGGGACCAGAAAATGTTGAGACATCTGATTTCCATTAAATTTTTTTTTCCATTCACCACATGTTGTAGCACTGAATGTATTTGTAATGCCATATCCCCCCTCAAGTGGTGTATTTCAGTTAACATGAGGGTTCACAGTCTGCTCTGTTTTGGTGCATGTTCTGGTCTTGAGTTTCATCTGCTATCCTGTTTGTGGCATTTCTTTCAATATTTAGTCTGCTGTGGTATGTTAAGGCTGTATCCTCCTAGTGCATATTTTGTGCTGGGAAGAGTGGATAAAAAAAGATTATTCTATTATTATCTGAATAATTTTCTGGTGAAATTATTTTTCCAGACTCTCTGTGTGCAAATACAAATGCCTTGTACTTTTTTTGTCAGCACAGCCTTTGCTGTATTTCTGAAAGCTTCAGCAGACATCCTCAGGGACCTGTCTGGCTCTGAGCAATACTCATTTAATTACAATCTCTAAGCCCCTGGGAAACACAGAGGAGGTTTGATGCTTCACAGAGCCCAGGTTAATGCTGACATGCATACCTTCAATGGAGCAAGCAATAAAAATACTGGGTTCTGACTGCTTGTAGGTGTTTGAGGCCACAGAACACTTCAGTCTAGGCCGAGGTAACTGGCTGATGTGTAATGTGGGGAGTCACAGCCTGCTGTGTTACAGTTTCCCTTCGGTCACTCACGGAGGGATTTGGTTTCCCAGCCCCTGGACAGCCCTGTGAACCTGGCTGGATGTTGGTGACAGAGCCACTTGCCCAGTCCTGGAGCTTTCACTGTCCTTGCTATTCCCTGAAGGATCTCTTTCCCTTTTCCCTGTTCTCTGAACGTTTCCCCAGCAACCTTCCTCCCGTCCCCATCTGGTGCCCTGCAGGGATGGATGCTCCTCATCCATTTGCTGCTGTCTCCTCTCTCCCTGCCCACAGTCCAGGGAGATGCCTTGTTCCTGGCCTTTCCCACAGACCTAGTCTGCTGTTCCTGCTTCCACATTCCTCCTTCCTGCCCCCTGAGTATCTCTGTCCCACTCTTCAAATCCATAATGAATTTTAGGCTCAGTCCCAAATCAGAGATGGCTGGTTTAGATATGAATCTGTATCCAAGTCCCACAAACTGATCTGCCCTAGGAGTGGCAGCACTTCACTGAGAGATGAAAAAACTCCTTTCAGGATGGGTAGAGCAGTGTTGGTGGGTGTTGTCCTTGATATCAGTTCACGTGAGCTGTGAATTTTCTTCCCTTCAGCACTCACCTGCTGTAGAGTCCTGGCTTGTGGTTCTTCATTTTACCCTACAAAGCCTGGGAGGCAAGAGAAGAAAATCCAGGAGTGCAAAAGGCAATTCTACTCAGAACTTTGTCACCTTTGAAAACCAAAGCCTTGTTTCACCTCCAGTTTCGCAAATCTCTTATTTTTTCAGGGTGGATGGTGAATAAGTACAGGCAGAAAGTTGACTGCGAGTAGATTGGGCATGGTGATGGGAGGACTAGGGTGTGTGACTGAGATTGATTTGGATATTAATGTTTCATTCCTCAAATCAGTGATTCTCTGAGTTAACTTTCTTAGTCTTTGTCCTGACATGATATTCAGTGGAGCAAGAACAGGTTGAAATTACAGCAGCTTCGTGTGTATGAGACCCTATTTTCCTGATCCTGCACTTCCTTTTAAAGTACAGTGCTCTTAAAATGCAGCCATCCTATTAATCTTTGTAGAGGAAATGAAATGCAAGCATTGGTTTGTTAAGAGGCTCTCTATTTCCTAGAGTGATGCATTAAAGAAGCCTTCAAAGCAGGTAACTAGGGTGAGAGTAGATAAGCAGATGAAATTGAAGGCTGGGTTTCCACGTCAGGAACACATACATGATTTATTATAATTCAGTTTGTGCTTTCCTGAAATCATCAATTTGTTCTTGTTTGCTAATTTGTGATGATGCAGTGCACTGCTTTGGAATAAAAAAAAATAACACCAGGAATAATATTTAAAAAAAAAAAAAAAGTTGAAACTATATTTTTTCAAAACACATTGCTTGCTGCAGCTACTGGGCTAAACTGCACACTGAACAGAGAAGAGTGAGAAGCCAATTCTCCTTCCAGCCAGTGTCCTTTGGTCTCTAGAGTGAAACTTTGGTAAAACATCCATTGTTTCTGTCACTGCTGTAGGCACACAAGGGTGAAGGTGGTCATGTTTCCTAAGTGTGGTTTTAGCTCATCTAGCTGAGGTGTTGCACTCATTTCCTAATGGCAACACATTTTCTCCACCATCCTCTAGTGGAAAAAAATATACTGCACGTGATGTGAGTTTTTAATTTTTAAACAGAAATAACTGTTTCTTGCATTCATTCCTTAGAATACACATCTACTATTTATTCAGGCTTATAAAAAATATAGAGAGGAAGATGGCTGTTGGCTGTGAGAAACAGTCCTGTCCCTTGCTCAGGCTTCTCCCCACAAGGCTGCAGAGTTCCTCGTGTGCTTTTACTCCACATTTGATGTCTGATGGAGTGTCCATGCCTGCCTATACCTGTCTCAGTGTCACAGTTTATTGGCTATGTAGGATAAGGAGATGGCCCTTAGCAACAGTCCTCCTTATGCCTGCCTTTCCTCCTTCATTTAAAGATCTCTGTTAGATATTGTAGGTGATGTCATGAATTTTGTGTGACTTAAAACGTAACTGAAAAATAATTGGAGGAAATACAAAAACCTGGAGCTTGAGTATGACACATTGGAGGCATCAATTTGCCTAAAGGTGCCTGTAAAAAAATATATAGTTTTAATTCCTCAAGTCTTTTGCATATTGTCTAGGAATACCACAATTCTCACCCTACAGGGGAGGGTTTTTTATGCTAGATGTCTGTCTTCATTTTTAATTTCTCCCATTTTGAGTAAATCCCTTGGTCATGTCAGTTGGAGTTTTATTTGCAGTAGAATATAAGACAGGAGGAGTTAGATCTTAATTTTGGATGCAGTCAGTAAGCTAGCAATTTGAGGTATAAAAGTGCCATGAAAGCCATATTAAATATAGCAGCCCAAAACCACAAGAAAGAAAATTTCTTATTTGTCTTTGTAGGGATTGTGGATTGTACATTCTAGGACAAATCCTGTAAGGCCTGACTTATGCCTCAGCTAGGCAAGATGCCCATTGTTCTCAAGTCATATGCCTGAAATATTACTTACTGGGTAAGGCTGTGGCATAAATTATTTTGGATTTTATATGCAATAAAGCACTAGAAGCTGGAGGTGGTGGCAGCAAGCAATTTGCTCCAGAGTCAAAAAAATACCACATTAACCACAGTGGTATGCACACTGATTGGGTTTAGCTCCCACTTCTTCACGTTTGGAAAAGCAAGCTTGTTTTGTACACTTTTTTGCATGTCTGCCAGAGAAACAGAGATCTGGGTGAACTCCACCAAGCTGCAAGGAAAACAGTAAAAAAGGATCCATTATCAGGTAGAAAGCACTTGGCCAGTTACTGTTTTCTGCTCAGTTATTCTTTTTTTCACGTGGAACTTCTAAATTAGAACAGATCCGGCATGCCGCTCCGCTCACCGACAGGTCGATGCCAAGTCTCTTGTTATGCAGGAAAACTGCCCAACGTGGGGCTTCACATATTGAGAGAATTACCTGCTTCCCCCTGGTACATTTCCAGCCAGCACTTTTATCTAAATATAATATATGTTGGAGGCAAATTTGACAGCGTTTCAGCAGTGGAAGGGTTTTACCCTTCGTGTTTGCGGCCCCGCGTTCGATTTATGCTGAGGTGCTCAGAGGCGATTTACCAGAGCCGTGTGAATGTGGCTGGAGAATCTGCTTGCATTTCATATTATGAAACAGATCATCAGTTTTAAGCCATGAGGAAAGGGGAAAAAAAAGAAAAACAGGCGAGTGCATGAGTCATTGTGCTTTTGTGCAGAGCGATGCTGCCGTGGTAGGGACTGGACCTGACTGCGAGGCCCAGGCTTAGGGCTTGGATCTAAAAACCAAAGGAACTGTGCTGTTGTGAGCAGGGAAAAAAGGAAAAGAGGCAGGGCATTGGAAATCTTGGACATCTGCAAAACCAAAACTTACATTTCCAACAGAAACCAGTAATTTGGGAAGCCAGGATCTTTCCTAGAGGCTTCAGTGCCCTCCCCAGCAATGAAATAAAATCTCTGGGTGGTTTTGGCATTAATTACTTGGTGGTGACCAAGGATTTTTTGTTGTCACTGTGGAGTCCTTTTTCCTTGTGGTTTTTACTTTGCATTTCACTTTTTATACTTCATTCTTCGATGTGGATGGCTTGCACCTTAGATTTCAGAATCACACTCTTAGAGGGATGACTGTACCTACTCTTTCCTTACCTAAATGTCAAAAACGTCAAAAAAAGAGAAACCATTAAAAAAAAGCTACACAAACTGAATCTCTCAGAAGACCTTTTCTTTCCCATGCTTAACTGTTTTGTCATGTAAACAAAGTAACAGTCTCCCAGCCAAGTCCTTAACCAAAGTAAATAATCTAAATGTTTTTTCTCAGCTGAAACAAAAAAAGGTACTGTTAAAATGGCCAAAAGTTTTAGTGTTTAGATATTTTAGATTGATGTTTAAGGCAGGAGAAACACTTCTAAAAGTATGGTAGGAAATTAAGGATGCCAGGTCTGACAGAAAGAATGTTCTTCTGAAAACTTATTGAAAAAGTGGTTTTCCATCAGAAAAAAATAATAATCCTTGAAATCTTTGGAGCTATGAAAAAGAAGAGAGTACATTAGAAATGCAGTATGAAAATGAAGTGAATGAGAATTATAATACACTGAAAGGTGCATCAGTCTCTGTTTTGGCCTGAGAAATGTGTGGATATCTGGGTAATTTGGCTGCTCAGGAGTACAGGCTGTGTAGCTGTGGAGAATGGGTGGATGAAAAGAGTAAAAGTAATTGTGAGACTGAGATAAATTGAGAGCAAAATGTGAGCAGCACGTACCGTTTGTAAATGGGAGGCTGGAGTGTTTAAGTCCAGCAGGTGCCACCACATAACCTAGTCTGACTTCCCATACCTAAGAGTTAGTGGAATTTCACCAAGCTATCTACAGTGAAGCCAAAATTCAGTATTTTTTTGTAGTATGACTTCCAAAAAGGCATCCATCTTAATGAGGAGATGCAAGAGATAGATGTTCCATCTTTTCTTGTATGTATAATTACTGTTCAAAACATGTGCTAAATTTCCAGTTTTAATTTGTCTGGGTTTCATTTCCAGCCACTGGTTAATTTTATCCACTTGTCTATCCCACATTCAGTGTGAAAAAAAAAATGGTGCATGTCAAATTGAGAAATATGTGAAAAATATGGGTGTTAATAACAACATTCATGCACAACATTGGACTGAGAACTGTGGTGGCATGTCTGCATGTCTCCAGCATAATCCCCTGTTTTCACTCACTCCATCTTTTTGAAGCATGAGCATTTTGGACTGAAATTCTGCTCATTCCCTCATAAAAATGAATCTTCTTGAGCAGGTCTGGGCAGAATGCTGGCAGCTCTTACTGAATTATGGAGGAATTAGAAAAAACAGTTTCCCCCACAACTGCCCCCCACCATTCAGCACATTTTCAGATATGACTTGAATGAAATACAGCTGATACTGACACGCAAAGCTTGAAAGAGGCACAGCCCTCTGTGGAAGCATGTGCACTTGTTATTTGGTTTTTTTTTGGGTTTGCTTTTTTTTTTTTNACAACTGCCCCCCACCATTCAGCACATTTTCAGATATGACTTGAATGAAATACAGCTGATACTGACACGCAAAGCTTGAAAGAGGCACAGCCCTCTGTGGAAGCATGTGCACTTGTTATTTGGTTTTTTTTTGGGTTTGCTTTTTTTTTTTTTTGAGGTGAAGAGGTGAAGATTGACCAGTTGTTTATATTCAGGTTTTCAAGTGTGCCTATCATAACATAAATTAAGAGAACAATAAAAAGATTAAAAATATATGTAATCATAAATAAAATGGGCCTGAATATCAGCAGTGACACGAAGAGCACTCCCCACTGGGTATTTTAACAAAGTCCATCCTCACCCCACCCATCCTTTCAGGAAGAGCCTGGGTAAATAGAAAGACTTTCTAAGAGCAGAGAAGGCCAACAAATGCAACTTTTATAGACTGAGTCTGGCAGTGAAATTTGTCATTGAGGACGTTTTACTGACATCCTCCATCTGACATAAATTTGGAGGCACACAAATCAGCAGATAGCACCTCAACTGCTGTGGTCTTACGTAATAAAGGGCAGAGGTCTTAGAAGCAGCTTAGGTTGGAAGTTGGAGGTGCAGCAGTTTGGTACAGGATGAATGATCTCATTTCTTGGGGTGGACCACGGACAAAATCAATGTGCAGTACAAGTAAAAGCTTCAGGATAACAAAGTTGTGTGGGAAAGAGCTTGCTGAATTACTTACAATTGTGTCTAACTGAGGTCCACGTTGTGAGGGCACTGCTAAGAGTGCAAGGTGTTTCTGCAGGCATAAACACCAGACTGACATTTGAGTGAACCATGGAGGAAAGAAGAGGCAGATATGAGCTGCCTGCTTAAAAATCTTAAAGGCTTTTGTCCTTTTTGGAATTTTTCATGTATTTCTTAAATGGAGTCCGAGCTCAGATCTACAGCAACTCTTTCTCCCTGCCTCCTCTAGAATGGGGTAGTGTGATCCAGCTCAAATTAGGCAGGTTTTTCCTAGTCCTGTGAAAAATGAAAAAAATAATTTAGATTCCTCAGGTTTATCTATGGCCCACTGAGGGCAGGTTGTGCTACAAATTTTGAAGTTTCTCTTTAATCAAAATACACAGTGTTTAGAATGGAGACCAGATCTTGCCCTATCTTTATAAACTGCCTACTGTAGCAAGCCCATGAGCTTGATCAGGGAATTTCAGTGCTGTCGTAATTCAGACAATAATAATAATAATGTAGTAATAATGGGCAAGGAGCTCCAAACCCAAAGTGCCTTAGATAATGCTCAGCCTGATTTGTGGTTTCAAGTGGAAACCAGTTACATCTGGATTGTATGAATTGGTTTCAGCCCCATAATCATCCCAGCTATTACCAAGTTTCTTGCTGGGTTATAACTTTATAAAAATATAAAAAATTTTGGTGTAAAACACAGACTTCTGTATTTCTCTGAAAAAGGTCTGAAGCAGATGGCCACATCTTCTGTGTTCCCAATCCAGCAGATTTATTTTCCACTCAAAGTCCCCCCATTCAATCTGAAGGCAACATTTTCAGACTTACTCAGATAATAATGAGATTTTTTTTGAGTTCTGCAGGTCTGGGATTTCAGTCCTTGAGAGTTGCACTTGACAGTCATTGTGTGGGTCCCTTCCAACTCAGAATACTCTGTGATCTGACTATTGAACAAGAGCTGTTGTACCAGCAGGCTTGGCATACCTCTTTGAGATCATGCTGTGCTGTGGTCTCATGGCCTGAGATAGCTGGAACAGCTGATTGTGGAGAGACTCTTGCCTGCAAAGCCTTTGAACAGTTAAGTGGAAGGTGACAAATGGTTATAAGTTTGGTTTAATTTAGTTGCTGGGTGTGTGCTGGGCAGCACACTCTCCTCTCCAAGGGTGGAGAAACAACACAGGCCAGCATGGATCATCAGACTTCAATCTGTCTGATAAACAGAGTTGAAATCTTGGAGAAACAGAGTTGAAATCTTGGAGACACACTTTTTATTGTTTATTTACTTATAGTCTGAAGAATGTCAGAAGATGTAGACAATTGGAAGATAAGCTCTGAAGGGTTCCCAAACTGATTTTGCTCATTTTGATGGGTTTCTACAGAGGACTGTAACAGTGGGAGAGTGAGGGTCACTCTTTACACTCCCAGTGAAAGCAGTGTTAACGTAATTGTAAGGAAAACATGAAACACATCTCCTAAAAATACTGCAACTAGTTGTTCCTAGGACTGCTTCTAGTGCATGTTGCATGAATGCTGGTGAACTCTTGTTCATATGAATGAATACTTAAGGTGATTTTTATGGATAGAGCCCACACCTGGTATATTTGCTCACTGTAGGAACCTGCTGTGATACAGAGTAAGGCAATGGGTATATTTAGAACCATATTAAGAGACATTGCCAGCTTTCTTAACAGATGATCTCTGTGATAAGTATCCAAGGACAGGAAGTACATATCTGTTTAATGGAAATATTTTGTGGGAATTTTATGCTTAGGGTATTCTTTTTATTTCCTTTTTTAGTTTGCTGAGCAACTGCTGGTTTAAAAAAGGCATTTAAAAGAGGCTTTTAAAAGCAGTTGTTCTCCTTGCTGTGTTGGGGGTGCTCTGTGTGGGTACAGAGAGTGGGATAAATTTCTTCATCCTTGTATGGTCTCACTGGAAAAACAAATCTTGAGGAACAAACCTTGGGTATTGACTCAGTGGTGGCCATTGTCCAGCTGCCACAGGCTAGGAGCAGTGTGTCCTCTCCTGTGCCCTTACATCTGGACTTCAGGGCTGAAAAGATCATAGGCTTCTTGCAGCCAGAACATCTTACTAATGAGCAGCGTGTCTGTGGTCAGCTTGCTGATACTGTTTTATTCCAGAGTCTCTTTCCTGTGAAAATTAAAGACCCCACTGGTTTATTGTCGTATTCATATCCTTTCTCTTCTAGACCTAAATGAAATGTTGATACCCCTTGAAGTTGCTCACAAATCGCAGGAAGTGTTTTTCCTTACCTTCCCTGCATCACCTCTAGTGCTTTTAATTCATCTCCTTCCTTTCTTCCTCGTCCCCCACTGTGATCCTTTATGACCATGGTGTGGTCTCTCTTTGAGAGGAGTTGTTTCTATAAAGAAAAAGGTTGCAAGGTCTGGAAGTATCAAATCAAATTCTTTGGTGCATCGAGGATGAAAATGCTGTTCTAGGTCTGGCAAGTGGCTCAGCTATGTTTTACACTTTAAGTTCTTAAAGCAAAATTAATGTAACTGAATCCCTGCTGAACCTCTACTTTCACCCTTCTTTCAGCAAAGGAGAAAAGTAGTATCAGAACATGGTGATTGGAGAGGTTTGGGCCCAAAAAGAGTCTGATTGATGGCAAAATCAAAGCGGTTTAGTTGCTTTTAATATTAAAATATTTGCAATACAAAGGTTATTTGTACTTGGGTTTAGTCAGTGCAGAACTCTGATTTTTTTCTATGTTCATGGCTACACTGCTAATTTAAATGTGTGACTATGTAAGGAAGGGAGACTTCTTAACCATGATGTATCAGAGCACTGTCAGAAGCAAAGTAAATGAATGTCCTGACTGGGTCTGGCACATGTTAGCTTCCTAATTCACTTTCCCTGCACAAAAAGATAAGAGGAATGCAGGCCTCTCCCTTTATCTCACACAGTAATAACCTCAGCAAAGATTTGAATGGGACACAGGATTATTAGGATTTTAATGTCTTGCTTTCCTTTTCAAGTAGGATGAAACTGAATGTAATCATCTGTTGGGTTAGATGAATACAATGGGTTCTCAGCTGTAGGCTTTCATCACAGCAGCGATCTTGTGTGATTTGGCCTGGCAGGGCTCCGGGCTCACAAAAATTTTGTGGATGTCAGATGTTTGGCACTCAGAACCGACCATTGAGAGCTGTTGTCATGCTTGTGTCTCCCTGCTTTCTAGTCTTTACAATTTAGAATACTGTCACCATTTTCAGCATGTGATATTTAGAGGAGAGTAATGAAAAGCTGCTTTGCTGAGTCCAATTTCAAGGCCTGCTCACATGCTGCCGTGAGTGCTCTGACAGGACCGTGGTGCAGGCTAGTAGGATGTTTGCTCAGCTATGGAGCTGGGCTTTCATGGATTTGCTGTTTTCTAGGAGCCAACTGACAGTGTGCTGTGGCAGCTGCCTTCACAGGGACTATTTTGTCAAGTCCACTTCTGAAAAACAAAAGAAACCCGGGATTTGAAATGATGTGTCTCAATTTCACAGCACGTTTTCTACACAGCATGTGGAGCAGCCACTGTAGCCATGCTCACCATGCTCTAGAAAACCGCTTTTTGTGCTTTTTTTTCAGTGTCCAGTATGCTACAGCACCTTTGTTCCCTGTCTCTGTTGCAGGCTGTCCTACCAGAGGAATGATGACGACGATGAAGAAGCCGCCAGAGAACGTCGCCGACGGGCTCGACAGGAGAGGCTGCGGCAAAAGGAAGAAGGAGATCTCTCAGGAGAAGTAACAGAGAAATCCGAGGCTAATGCCCAGAACAGGTAATGTCTGGTGTGCTTTACTGACAAGTCAGTGGTAATTTTTGTGCAGAGTAGAGAAGTATTTGGAAGAGGTTTGCTTCGGTGCTTGAATTTTAGGTACTGGGTTTGGCCATGCTCGAACTGAAGAAGGACCTCACACTGTGAGGATCACTCTGGCTGTGCCTGCAGTGGCTGTGGTAGGGTGGGAGCATCACTGCCCTGAGGCTGTGTCCATAACACGCCTCCAGGTGTCCTCAAGGCTGTCTGTGGGGTAATTCAGCTGGGGCTCGTGGAGCTCTCAGGTTCTCTCAGGCATGGATGCATCTGGCCTGACAAAACACCACATCTATTGCTCTGCCAACAGGGGATGTGGCATGGAGGGGCCAAAACACTGGGTGGCACCCAGTCCTCAACACGCCTGCAGGGTGCTGGCTGTGAGCTCTAGCCTACAGCACTCACCTGGCATTGTCAGTGTCAGACAGGTATAAAGAGCAGAAAAACTTATGGAAGGAGGTGACATTTCAAATCATAGAATCATCAAAGCTGAAAAAAGACCTTTAAAATCATCAAGTCCAACCATCAACCCAGCAGTGCCCCTGTAGTCCCTAAACCATTAAACCATATCACTCATATCAGCACTCACTTGTCACAAGCTGTGGCCTTCCAGTCTGTCCATCATTTCACATAGTCCCAAATAACATACCCAGATATCCACTGACCATAACACAATTGATAGAAGAAACCAGAAGTGTGATAACAAGTGCTAAAAGATACTGAGCACAAGAAGCATTCTGTTTGAGGCAAGGAGAAGGGATATAGATAGCAAAACAGCAGCTAAATTCTGGAGTGTGTAACCTGTTGTGTTTTCCAGCTGTGGAATGATGTTACAGCAAGCTTTTTTCCTAGAAACAGTGAAATTCATGTGTTGTTAGAACGAATTTTTTATTTTTTTAAATGCAAACCTGTCTCTTTTACATAGTGTGGCAGGAGAGGAAAGCAAGCGTTCTACAGATGATGAAGCTGCATTGCTGGAGAGGCTGGCAAGACGGGAGGAGAGACGCCAAAAACGTCTGCAGGAAGCCCTGGAACGCCAGAAGGAGCTGGACCCCACGATCACAGATGGGAGCTCGTCACTGCCCAGCAGGAGAGAAGTAAACAATGTGGAGGAAAATGAGACCACGGGGAAAGAGGAAAAGGCTGAAACACGCCGAGGACGCTACGAGATCGAGGAGACGGAAACAGTCACCAAATCGTACCAAAGGAACAACTGGAGGCAAGATGGGGAAGAAGAGGGAAAAAAAGAAGAAAAAGATAAGGAGGAGGTACAGGAGGAGAAACCAAAGGAGGAAAATCAGGTAGATGTGACAGCAGAGAAATCCACAGTTAAAGAAGAGGCAGTAACTGTAAATGCAGAGGAACACAAAGCAGAGAATGATACGAATGCTGTGCCGGAAGGGACGCAAATTGATGCTGTAGAGAAAGAGAAGCTTAGAGATGAGGAAAAGGCTGAGGAAGAAAGGAAAGAAGCAGAAGAAAGGGAAAGGTTAAAAGCAGAGGAAGAAAAGAGGGCAGCTGAGGAAAAACAGAAAGCAGAGGAAGAAAAGAGGGCAGCTGAGGAAAAACAAAAAGCAGAGGAAGAAAAGAGGGCAGCTGAGGAGAGGGCTAAAGCAGAAGAGGAGAAGAGGGCAGCTGAGGAAAGAGAGAGGGCTAAAGCAGAAGAGGAAAGGAGGGCAGCTGAGGAAAAACAGAAAGCAGAGGAGGAAAAGAGGGCAGCTGAGGAGAGGGCAAAGGCAGAAGAGGAAAAGAGGGCAGCTGAGGAAAAGGCTAAACTAGAAGCAGAGAAATTAAAGGAAAAACAAAAAATGGAAGAACAGAAAATAGAAGATAAACAGGTAAAAGAGAAGAAAGTAGAAGACGAAAAAGCAGCTTTCTTAAAAAAACAGGTACAGTAAACATTTTGCACCAAAATAAGACACCTGTGGTTTGTGTGAAATGTAATGCAAGAAGAGATTGAATTGGAATTTCCTCACTTCCTATGCTGAAGTTACTAATACCTGTGCTGTCGCTCTCTGTTTTCAAAAATAAAGCCCCTCCCGCTTCCCAATAACTCAGTGCACAACAGGCCTGACCTCACTCCATCGTTCAAAGAAAACTTTGCATGTTCAGACCTCTGCATGTGCTTTTGCTGCCTTTTTTCTCCCCTCAGCTGCTATAAACCAGCCTAATGCAGTAACACATGAGGTGGAGGCAGACACATCCTGGCACAAAATATTACGAGCACCTGTTAAACTGTGTGAGGAATGTCGTGTGCTAAATGCAATCACAAGAAAGGGCTCCGTGCTGGGACCTGTGAGCATGATGCCATGCAAGGGAGAAAGGCCCAGGTGGGGGGAAGAGGAGCATTTGGGGAGGGTGGAGTGGGCACATCTGCACACAGAGGTGTGGGCACAGCAGCACATGATGGAGTTGTGGCTGCACACAGGATTGGTACGTGAACACAGCGTGGAGAAACAAAAGCGCGGACAGACGCGATGTTCTTGTGTTTTAAAAAAAAACCAAACAAACAAATAAATTATTGAAAACCCAAAAACAAAGGAGGAAGAAAAAGTGGAAGCTAAAAAGGAAAAGCTGCCAGAAGAGAAGCTCCAAGCTACCTCCATAAAAGATCAGGTAACTCATGAAACACTGATTTAGATGTGATAGGGAAACTTGAGATGTGAAAACAAATTAGGCGCCTATAACTGAAAGTTGCTTCTTCAGCAAAGTACTTAAGCTTGTGCTCCACTTCAAGAACATGGGTAATCCTGCTGAAATAAATAGGGATGAAGCTCCTTAAGTGCTTAAAATTAAGTAAATTCTTAAGTAGTTTGTTCTTTTGGGGCTTTAGGACTGATTCCTGTTTGCCTTAGAAACAAATATTTCAGAAAACTCAGTTCAGTCAACAACACAAGGATTGTTTCCCCTTAGGGATGGATTTTTCAGGACAGTATCAATCATCCTTCCCTGGTTTCCTCTCACTTTACTGTGAACTTTTCCCCTATGAACAAAACCTACTCTAATAATAATAATCATCATCATCATCATCATCATCATCATCATGATAATTAATAATAATAATCATCATAATGATAATAATAATCTAGGCCCCTTGGCCACCTGACTGCCTTAACTAATAATTCCCCTGCAAACTGCAATACCCTGTGATATAAACTGTGCATACCCAAGATTCTTCTTTTGTTTTAAAGAGAAAACCTACAAAATTTACTGCATTGCATTTCCACTGTAAGCACAGGAGCTGGTGCCATGGTGTTTTACTGTATGGTAAGTAAATAAGATTTGGGGGCCATTTCCTCTTCAGGGTACAGCTGGATGCAGGGAGCCACGGCCAGGGCTGGGCAGCAGGTCTCAAAACAGTTCCTGGTTCTGGTTAGGGGAGACTGGTCAGAGACTGGTCAGAGCCTTGGAAGTTTTGACCCATTTGGGTTCAGCCAGGTAGGTCTGTGTGGCTCAAAGGGAGCCACAGCACAGAATACTGCCTGTCCAGGGAACTGGGACCATTGAGGGTTGTAGAGGGTCCACTCCAGGGTCCTTAGTTAGCAGCTGAGTTTGGAACATGCTGTAGTTGCTTAGCTCACCCTCAGAGAGTGGTGAGGAAATAGCTGCATGAAAAATAAGGGATGGATTATATTAAGAAGACAGAACCAGTTTCCACTATTCCCTTTTTGCATGCAAGCTTTGCATATTACAAGTAAACTTAAGGAGGAGTCTGTGACTGACCACAAACTTTGATTTGTGGGGAACTTGAGACACAGTTGTCCTGCTTGTTCTTATGTAGAGCTTGGCCAACTCTCCCTGGAGCTCTCATCATGCTTTTAAACCCTACCCACTGGGCTAGATTATTCCAGGAAATTGGCAAGACTTATAAAAGTTACTTGTGATTTTAGTGTTTCCATCTTTGGATGCTCAAGCTGAGACAACTTAATAGAATCCCACTTCTAGTGAAATGCTGAATACCCATCCTGAGCATTCAAAATGTCTTGAAAATCTCAGTTGTTGCTTCTTTACTTGTGAGGAAAAATTGATGATCAGGCAAGATCAGGCTCCCATCTCCACTTCTCCCTCCCCTTCCAGGACATACAAATTCAGTGAGGTCTCTTTCTGAGTGTGCATGCAGCAAAGAGGATGCCAGTGCTTCATGAAGGAATAGAGAGTATCTATATAACCAGCTTATGCTCTTCCTTTGGACTCAAAGTTTAGGTTTTGATGAATTTGGCAAGAAAAATTTGTCTCTTTTTCTGAACTTCTGCACGGTTTTTGGTTCTTAAAAGTGACCTGAGAAGTTCATAAGAACAAGCTTTCTCATGATGTGAGACTCCTGGTATTTCCTGCTTCCAGTTTGGCTAGACTGCTGCGACAGTTGCTTTTCTCATGGTATTTGGGGATGGTAGCTGACTCTGCAGGGAAGCCCTAGACCCAGATGCCCACAGCTTTTAACTCACCAAGTAACCAGCCCAAGTAAGGAATCAAATCTGGCACATGGCCCCAACCTCAGTAACTGACTTGCTTCAGTCTGAAGGTGTTCAAACTTGAGATTTAGAAACCTCAGCTCTCAAATAATAGCATAAAAACCTAACTGAAAAGAAGCAGTGTAGAGAAGGATTTAAATATAAATACATAAGGCTGGAAATTTGCTTACCATGCCTTCTGTCTTGATATCAAGGTTTGTGAGAACATGTGAACTGCTTTGGTTCCAGTAACATCACCCATCTGCTCCAAGTGGAGTCCTTTATGAATTCAGCAAAAGCTGAATTAGTTTGTAATTTAGGGAAGCAGTGAGAAAAGGGAAAGAACTTATTCTGTTGCCTGCCTTTGAAATGAGGTACAAAGGTTTCTGCTTCTGTGCTAATCAATCTCTCTTTTTGGTATTAAAGTTATCAGGAGAAGGATTGGGCCCAGAAGATGAAAAAAGCTTCTGTAATACATTGTTTTATAATCTTTTTGAATAAAGAGGCCAAGCTGTGTTAATGGTTTTCTCAAATGCAGACATATTATCATAAATCCTACTGGCTTCTGAAATGCTATTTCCTAACCTATTAATTTTTAAACTATACTGTTTTGTTATTAGTTTTCTCAGTGATTTCAGTTAAGATGTAAGAGATACAACCCTCCCCAGTGGGCCTGAATACATAAGGCAGCTGGAAGTGTTGGCTTTTTAAATAAGACTTGGGAAGGTCTTGATGAAAATCTCAGCAAAGGAAATCTATGCTCTCAAAACCCCAGGACAGACATCCTGGCATGAGAAATCTTGCACCAGTCATCACAGCCGGTTTCAGTATCACCCTGACTGGGGCTGGAGGGTCTGGAGATCGCTAACAGGCAGCAGAGACTCTTGCTGGGAACATGATTCCTAGCTCACCCCGACTCGGGAACGCCCAGAAGATGATACTGCCTGATGGCACTCGTTAGGAGAAATGAATAGCCCCGCTTGTCTCAGCCCAGCTCCTAGAAAACAGCAAACCATTCCTTGGGGCCGCTGGTAATAATGGCCTCGCTTGTAGCAGTTGCAGCATCACGGCCAAAGAATGCTCGGTCATGGAAGCTGAACTCCCCTCCTGGCCGTCAGGGAGCTGCTGCCAGCTCCTGTTGGCAGGGCAGGGTGGGAAGAGTCTGCTCTGCTGCTGCCTGCTCGCAGAGCAGAGCAAATGCCTCTGTTGGTCGTGTCTGACATCCCCCAGCGGTAGCAGATTGGCTCAAAGGGTTTAACCATCCATCCTCACTTGTAACCTGGGCTGCCACGGTGGCGTTCTTCACATCCGTTTCTCTGAGCAGCAAACTGGCCTCAGGTAAAGCCAGATGCTGACTCTGGGACCCAGCACCAGCCTAATTCAATGCCTTAGGAGGATCTTGGCTTTGAAGCCTCTGAACCCATCCCTTGTAGGTAAAGTTTTGCTTCTCCAGGAGTTCTTCTTTGATGAGGAAGAACAGAAATTTCTATTGATTTGGGGTGTGAAGCTGTGCACTGTTTTTTATTTCAAGGTACAGCTTAGGACACCTCTAAGAGCAGTTGTGTTGCACACAGGACTGCAGCTACAGAAGTTCTTTGTCTTTCTAGTTAGCAAACAGAGGTGCAACAGCCTTCCAAAGTATTTATTTTCTAAAGATCTCCATTTGAATTCTACACAGAAAGCATTTCTGGCTTGCCAGACTCTTCCTTCAACACAGAGCAGGGGAAAGCAAATAAATACTTTGGAGGTAAACGTTTCATCTGCTGCTGTCAAAAGTTTGTTTTGGCTGGTAGTCTTAACTAACTGAGAATATTTCTACCTGAGGATACATAACTTAAATTGGTTCATCTTCTCCTTTTACCAGCATCTAGCTGTGACTCAGCATGCTGATGAATACTTCAAGCTCCTAACTCTGAAGGAGAATAAAATTTATGCACATAATATTCTTGATTATTATGAAAAATCATAAGACAAATCTTTGTAAGGATAAAGGGAATATTACTCGTGTTTTCCAGAGCATTTCCTTCTTCCCAAGTGTAAATATTCATGTCTGATAATGCTACCCATGATTAGCCCCAGGTAGAACTGTGCTTTTTGTCACAGTAAATTCTGCTCTGATATAAAGACGATTTTGTGTTTTGCCCTCTATTCCTGCAATAATGAAGTATCCTGCTGCTGTGACACTGAAAAGGGCGTGAACTTTGTCAAGCAAGCTTGACATTTGGTGGGGGTTATGTGTTATTTTTATTGCACCCGTGCCCTAAACCTCATACCAAGAATGTATCAAGTCCCAGAGAGTTTACAACCCACAATCTTAAGGGGCAACAGGTGAATGATGCTGAAGTGGGAGGGAAGAGTGAGGGTGCAGCTGCAGAGTGCTGGCATAGTCCCATGGCCACAACAAACTTTCACAGAAGACTGATAATGATATTTTCAAGGTGCTTTGATCTTGAATTCAGGCCAGGACAGCAAAGTGATGGTTGATCACAGTTTAGAGCTTTGCAGACAATGTCTGCCCTGTAGCACATAAACAGTTTGAAGACAGTTTCCAATCTCACCAAGAAATCTGTGTCTCTCAGCTGTTATTTAGAGTGCCTCATTCTGACTTTTGTCTTGTGTGTCTTGTGTTTTGTTCTGTGATTTCTGCTATCTTGTGAACAGGTAAAAGATGACAAAGGTAAAGCACCCAAAGAGGAGACAAAGAGTGTCTGGGATCGTAAGAAGGGCGTTCCTGAACAGAAGGCACAGAACGGAGAACGTGAACTCTCTGCCTCCAAACTCAAACCTACTGAGAATGCTTTTGGGTAAGTTCCAAGTAGGAACTGGGCTTGCTGGGGTCCCAGCAGACCAGGGGCCATCTCTGGGTCTCTGCTCACTACCCCTGTGGCAGCTGAGTAGAGGAGCTGGGCTGGCACCATCAGCTCGTTGGGCTGTAGTTGTGTGGTTTCTGAGCTGTGCCCACACTGCTGCAGTAACAACAGGAAGTTCAGAAAGCACGTGGAAATGGCCTTGCTCCCTCAGCAGAGACAAGAGGCTTGGGTTTGCTTTGCTGGGGCTTCCCTTCCTTATTTATTTCTCATACCTGCACGGAGGCCAATAATGATAAAATCCTAGATTTTGTGTTCTCTAATTTTTTAAGTCAGAGTTTAACTTTTACTGTAGTAACCTATTTCCAATTACCCACCTATTTTTAATTAGACTCTGCACAGCAGAATGAAGCACAATCCAGTTGGTAACTATAGAAAGAGCTTCTCTCTTCATTTCAAGGCAAACATTGAAATTAATGGCTTCTGTAGAAAAGTGTTTTTTCAATTAGGTAAAAACCTCTCCTAGCCAAAATAATCTTCTTTTTTCTTTTTTTTCCCCTTCCTTTTTATAAGCTGTGTCATGGTTTGAGTTTTATTTATCTTTTTAAGGAAATATTTGGCTTGTGGTTATACTGGGAAATTCACAGAAGGTAACAATTTTCTAGTGAAAATTCTATCTAAGATGATCCTGCCTGCTAAAAGCATAGGATAGATAAAATAGAAATTAAGTTCTTCCTTTTAGCAGGAAACTAGGAATGAATAGGTTAGAAACCTAAATTTTTCTCCTTCTGCATCTCTCTTCCTCTTTAACATTGACACAGGCCAAGGAAAGGTTAAGCTCTCCAGGCACTTTGAGAAATCTGAGCATGGCAGTTGGGATTTGCTATTGTATCTCAGTATTCCCCTCGTGATTCTTCCAGCAAAAACAAACTTTCTCAAAATAAAGTGCAGTTCAAAAGACCCTGGAGACACCCTGACCTAAGGCCAAAAGACAGACAGCCATGGAGATGGAATAGCAGGAAATTGGCCTTGCTCAAAACTGTCCTTCATGGCTTGGGTCACATCATCAATAACAGGAGGATGATTTTCTAAAAATATTCTTGTTTTCATTCGCTTTACCTTGTGTGGGAGACAGGCTTTAGTGACAAAATGTAGGTTTGAGTTTCCACTCCTTTTTTGTCCTATTTCTGTCTTTCTTCTACTGTTTCATCAAAGTGTGAAGAAGCCTGTCCAACAACCTTCCATCAGCTGAGTAGAAGACTTGGGTTGGCAACATCAGCTGAGTGTTTGTTGGGTTGTTAGGTATGAATTAGGGCTCTTGGCCTGTTTTCGAATGAACTGCCCCCACCGAGTTGGGCTTTCTCTGGAACTCTCCTTTGTTCTTTTTTATTTTTCTAAATGAACATATCTGATAATATTTAGAAAGAATAGAACTTGGCTAACTTTCAGTGGTCAGAATTGAGAACAAAATAGGGTAGTGGAGGCTAAAGAAAAATGTTATCTTTTTGTCTGCGTCAGTCAGTAAGAGAAACACAGAATAAAATCCCATTTTATGGCTTCCCCTTCCCATCTCCCCTCCCACCTGCCTTCCTCCCTATTCTCATACAGGACTGCAAAAGTCCTAAATATGATGTAACGTGTTTTTTCACATTGTTCTGACATTTTTGGCTCCCACAAACCACTTCTTTCCTTTTCCTCCTTGTCTAAGAGCTGGCAACCAGCTTCATTTCTTAATACCAAAGAGGTGCCTACAAAACTCTTCCTCCACTCAGCATCTCAATGCTAATTTCCCAATGTTGACAGCAGAGAACAGAGATTCCCCAGAATCTGTTGAAAACACAGGAGTTGGAGGTGGAGGAAAATAAGGATAATTACTGCCAGTGTATTTTCTGCTATTTTGGATTACACAGAACCAGTCAGGGAAGGCCTGTGAGCAGCATGAGAATAAAGTAAGTTCCAAGCTTTAAATATCCTTCTTTGTAAGGAGGCCAAAATAATCACCTGAGGTGTGCAAACAAGAATGTTCAGACCTAGATTCTGCCGTTGGCTTTATCAGCTGAAAGCTGAGTAGCTGTTAATTTCATTGAGGCTGACTGCACTGGAAGGTACTGAGGGCTAACCTTTCTTCTGTGCTGATGGGGAAAAAAAAGAGTGCCTCTTTCTTAGGAGAATCTTGGCAAATGTTCTTCATTCTCTGAATTCTGAAGGCCAAATGTTTGCCCTTACCAGGGCATCAGTATGTCTATATGAAGAGACCTCTTCCATTGTCTTTGAGCCCAAAATGTGCAGGTCTTGGTGAGTTGGCAACACAAAACTGGAGACCAAGAGACAAAGGAAGAAAATCCCAAACATTGAGGTTCCTGGGTTTGTTTGCTGTAGGGGCTACAACCTTGCAATGAAGCAGGAAAGCCTTAATATAGCAAGGGATTTCTTTTGTCCAGGTGCACTGGGTCTTTAGAAATTACACAGTGCCTTGTCGAGGCTTGTGGAACATTTTGGGTTCTCAGTCCTTCTGCAAACCGAATCAGAGGTATTCCAGGCTGGACACCCACTCAAAATCACACCTCAAGTATTGCTCTTCACTTTGTTTCTGAATAGGCTAAATGAAATTTCAAATAAAGTTTCCAATGAATTCTCACAATGCTTGGTCAGTAGCATACTCACCTTTTTTCATTTACAAAAGCAAGGGTTCCTTCTGTAATTTGGCATCACTACCTGATGGAAGCCCTTGTTCATGGCTGCTTAAATTAACTTGTCATATGTTTTTGTAGTGATAAAATTCCTAAATCATGCATGCCATGCTAGAACTGAATTTCATTCAAATTTGGTAAGATCCTGTTGTGAGGAGGGACAACAACTCTGTGTCAGTGGATTCTCAAGATATTGAAACCACAGATAATTTAGCTCTGGTCCTACAGCCTGTTTTATATGGCTGACTCCATCTGCATGAGGCATCTGTCTGAATGAAGAGCATCTTTGCAGGATTGGGTGTGATTGACTAGATTGCAAATTTATATGGAATCTGGTTTTTTTTTAATTGCCATCTCTAGCAGTTGCTGTTGGAATCTTTGATTTATACTGTCTTGTGTTAGTATACTCTGCAACAATCTGGTTGCATTAATGAAGTCATTTATACCCAGCTTTTTTAGAGGCCAACAATACAGGAAGGTGCTGGTTTTTTTAATTCCATAAATACATTCATCTTCTGGCTTTTTGTCAGTGGCACACTGAGAAATCTTAGGTACCCATCTCCTTGTCAGCAGTAACATTAAACACACTTAGGGAGCAGACATTTGTCTAAACACTGATGTGGTAATTATTTAACAAGGTGATGCTATCTGGCTCTGTTGGAAGCATGCACTTCACCTATGCAAATTCTTTAGGTTTGGGGGGTTTTTTTTGGCTTGCTTTCTTTCTTTCTGTCTCATATATTACAGCTGCTTGGAAAACTCCTGTTTTTCTCCTGTGGAAACTAACCATTAAAAATTCCAGTTCCTTAGTAAAAAGTAATATTTTCCTTAGAAAATGTAAGCAAAAGACCTGATGAACATTTCTGTTCATACATGCTCATAGAGTGATGGGTGTTATAGCTGAGATAGGAATCTTTTCAGGGTTCTTTTTAAAAAACACCGTTGAAACTGGAAGACTCCCTCCCCTCTCTTATTTTCCCCGACTCAAGCAATTTGTTCTGTCCCCAAAGACGCTTGTCTTTTACTATGTTATAAAACATACTAGCCTTTGAAAGCGAAGGATTAGCACATCCCTTAGGACACAGAGCATAAACCAGGGGTGGCACAAGTTCTCGGGCCCAGTGGTGCAGACTGTGCACACAAGCAGGTGGGAGAGACTCCTTCCTCTCTAGCAGCGATGGGAGAGGCGCTCCTTGCAGCAGCCCGGCCTGAGGGAAACGCTCTGGGCTGGAGGCTCTCCTGGTAGCAGCCCAGCCTGAGGGAAACGCTTTGGGCTCCTCGTAGCAGCCCAGCCTGAGGGAAACGCTTTGGGCCGGCCACAGCCATGGGAGAGGCGCTCCTTGCAGCAGCCCAGCCTGAGGGAAACGCTTTGGGCCGGCCACAGCCATGGCAGAGGCGATGGCAGAGGCGCTCCTTGCAGCAGCCTGGCCTGAGGGAAACACTTTGGGCTGGAGGCTCTCCTTGTAGCAGCCCAGCCTGAGGGAAACGCTTTGGGCCGGCCACAGCCATGGGAGAGGTGATGGTAGAGGCGCTCCTTGCAGCAGCCCGGCCTGAGGGAAACGCTTTGGGCCTTGCAGGGAGCAGAAGGTCGTAAAAGGCAGCGCCTCTCAGTGCCCGGCTCTCGTGAGCAGCAGGTGGCTCTGGCCGGGAAGGGAAGAGGCCTGGGCTGATCATTCTCCCGTCTGTTCCCTTCCCAGCCGCTCCAGTTTGAAAGGGACGGCGGGCGCGGAGGAGGCGAAGCCGGGGGTGGAGGCTCTGAAGAGGTTGGAAGATCAGCGGCGCCGCCGGGGCGAGAGCGAGAGCGAGGAGCTGGAGAAGCTGAAGGAGAAGCAGCAGGAGGCGGCGGCAGAGCTGGACGAGCTGAAGAAAAGGCGGGAGGAGCGCCGGAAAATCCTGGAGGAAGAGGAGCAGAAGAAGAAGCAAGAGGAGGCTGAGAGAAAAATCAGAGAGGAGGTAAGTGTGAAGTATGGAGCGCTGGACTCAGGTTTATTCCATTATTGCTGCTTTACTTCTACTGTCCTTGCTTTTGTTGATAACCCCTTGCAGCATTGTCCAGTGAAGACTTGAGGTAAAGCATGCAGCACTCAGGGTAGGAAAAAATGTTCCAATCCTAGCCTTAGGAAAGACAGGGCTCTCAAATATGTTTTCATGAGCTGGGATTTCATCTGTGATAGCTGCAAATTTCTTATCTTCTTGGGGATTCAAAATCTTGGGGCAGTGTTATAGCCACAGAATTTTTTTGACATTACACAGATTGAGTTACAAAGTGCACGTCAAAATTTATCTGCTGCAGATGGGCTGGAATGCTAATGTTATATATAGTTACAATGGGCTAGATCTCATTAGGGAGATATTCTTGTCTATTTAAATATTGAGTATCCAACACATCTGTTTTCTTGTACTTCCTCTGCCAAGGGACTCTGCAAATAGGATTTCCAAGTCTCTGGTGCATCATTTAGGAATCCTAGTTGTTTGGAAAACAAATGGTAAATGAATAATACTGATAGCATCTGGCAGCTGAATGCCAATTCCTTCAGTGTACCAAGCTCTTTACAACAGAACTCAGCAGATGCCAAAGTTGCACAGTTTGGTCAGACCCCACTGACCAGTCCTCACAATGATGTTGCTTCGAGGGCTTGTGGCTCGACTTTTAGCTCATGAAGCAAAACTGATCCCTGGAGGGAGATCTGCAAGCATTTAATCCTGGATTTCTTGGCCACCTATTGATTTTTCCATGTTAAATATTAACCTTGGCACAATAAGTGTCAGAGCATATGGACAGAAGAACAATACCAACATGATACATGAGAATACAGAGAAACTGAGCTTGAGCCTTTCTCTCTGTTTAAGTGGAACTATAGGACAATAAATTTGGTGACTTCACTGTGAGGAAACACTAGAGCAGCACAGATTAATTGTCTTCCTGGCATCCTTAACACTGTGATGGATTGGCATTGACACCTTCATGCATTTCAGGCAGATCACTGCACTTTTTTGACTGGCATAAAAATATGTTCTTAGAAAATCTAGTAAATGTTTGCAGAGCTGCACAGCCCTGTAGTGGCAATAGAGTTTCTGGAAGAACAAGTAACCATTCATACTTTTTAAGGAGGAGAAGAGGAGGATGAAGGAAGAAATCGAAAGAAGAAGGGCTGAAGCTGCTGAGAAACGCCAAAAGATGCCAGAAGATGGTGTATCTGAGGACAAGAAGCCCTTTAAATGTTTGAGTCCTAAAGGTTCATCTCTCAAGGTAACCTCCCTGCTAGCATCTGTACAGCACATAAAAAGTGATGGGGCTTGTAGTCCAAACTAACAGCCAAACATCAAAAGTCATGTTGAAATACATGTAATCAGACCTGGGAAAATGCTCTGACAGACTTAGCCTGAACCCTCTAGCTGAAAGGCTTCACTCATTGGGATGACTGAAAATTAGAGTTCCTCCCTAAAAATAGAGACTAGGCTGGGAGCTATCTCTTCCTGATGCAGAATCTCTGAAAAGGATCTTCATCTTCAAGAGAAAATGATTTTTGAAACCTAGAGCTGTATTTCTGTGTTGTTTTTAATTTATTATAGGAGTGCTTTGTGAACTGGAACAGAACCATAGAATCATTTAGATTGGAAAAGATCTCTCCAGACCACTGAGTCACAAATGTTCTCTCACTCCTTCCACATCCACAATTATTTTCTTCCTTGCCAGATTACTTTGACTTTAAGCATATTCAGCCTAATCATCATTAATTGTAACTGACCCGTATGGGAGTTCTAGCTTGTGTCTAATCCCCCTAAAAATAACATCTAGAAGTATTGGGCTGGATTTCATTTTCTTACATAACAAGAAATAAAAACCTCACCCTTCTGTTGCTGCAGGATTTCTAAATGGTCTTTTGTGGCCTATATTATATTAGGAGTGTGATAAATCAGTTAAATGGTCTTTCAGCATGGAAGAGGAGTCCTGGCCCCAGTGAAATTATTGGGAGTATTGTTTTGAAATTCAGTCCAGTTGCCTTCTCAGCTCAAGCTCAAACTGTAGGTCTACTAATGTTTTCAAATATATTTTCCTTTTTTCATTTCATGTCATTTAAGAATCCAAATTTTTTGTCAAAAAGGCCACTTAGTGGGAACTAGAAGATAAAAGAACCAGGTAGGAGCTCATTGAAGCATGAAGTGGATCTTTATGAGATTAAAACTGTAACTGTTGAGTGAAAAATTGCACTTGGGTGAAATTAGTTTTCCACTCAGAGAGCTCCCCTTTGATCCAATCTGGGGATTCAGGTCTGTTTTGGGTCCAGTTCTAGCAAATACAGAGTCCAAATGTTTTTGAATGGACTTGCCTTTTGCCTCTAAGCTACATTTGAACCTGAAATAGTGGGGCAGAATGCACACAGTCTTAAACAAAGGTTGCAAATCTTCACAACTTGCTCTGATTAGTTAAACATGGTCTTGCCATTTTGGTTGCTGAAGATGATGTCAATAACAGACACTGTAAATGTGCAGCTTCATCCCAGCCCTCCTGGGAGGGCTTCCTTTTCTTCTGTTTATTGAGGTGCCTTTTATGACCTCCATTTGGAGCTTTAATTCACAGCAGGCTCAGAATAGAGGAAATTATACTTGAAAACATGAAGTAAAAAGGATATAGACCCCAATTTTGGGGAAAGTTTGGAAAAACACTGAACTTGGCAAGAGGCTAAAAGCTTTCAGATACCTTTTGTACTGATGCTACACTACTCTAAGTGTATTTTCAGAGGAAAGCTGAAATTTTTCAAATGTTGTTAAACATCCAAGGTAATTTTTTTTGTGTGTGTGATGACGATTGCTGCTGGGTTTTGTGTTTTGTTAGAGAAAAGTGGTTTGCTACAAAACCTGATGTATGCAACTCTGCACATTTTTTTTCCCTTTCTCTCTTTCTCTCTCTGAGAAATTTGTGATACTCTACAGGTTCCAGCCCAGTGTCTGTGGGTGGCCAGTGTAGATATGTAATGCTGTAGAAGTTCACACCCTAAACTGTTTCTTGGCATTCTGTGGTGAAGAGCTGTGGGGAGAATAATCTCAGTTTGCTAACCTGATGTGAAATTCGATGTCAAAATCCAGTTATTAGAAGACAGTCTATTTTGTTACCTTTAATTTGGACAGACTTCTCAGGCTGGTCTCACCTGGTTGGTACTCAGCTTTCTCACTGTCTGCTCTGCACTGCCCAAGTTATCTTTTGATTTGTAAAGCATCTGGCACAGGTTTTCTCCCTTGATGAAAGTATCATCCCTCTAGATCTGCCATGAGTCATGTGAGAATCCCAAGTGCACGGTTGTGGGTGGGTGGCTGGAATTAATGCTGAAAAAGGGGAGGCTCAGTATAAAAATAATATGTGATACATGTGCACATTCCGACTTCTCCTGGGTCACAATCTGGCAAGGCACCTTTTTTTCCTCCCTCCCAGTCCTTCCTGATGTGATAAGCTTTTGGGAAAAGAAAGGAATTCATAGGAGTGGCTAATATGAGGAAAGTAGGGCGTGCTGATTGCCAAGGGAGCTACAAGGACAAAGGGAAGAAGGGAGATTAACTGAGCAGCAGTGGGGCATATTGCCATCCTGTGGATGCTGCAGGTGTCCATCAGGCAGGCCATGGACTGGCATGACATGCAGACTCAGAATTGGGAGACCAAAATGTGCAGCTCCTCTCTGCTCAGGGATGCCCAGATATAAATGCATGCATACAAACATGGACAAAATACACACACGTGCTTGTGTATCTAGAAAGACCTGCAGTGATTGTCTAGTCTGGCCTCCAAAAAATCACAGCCTGTGCAGTGTTGACAACTCCTGTTTTAACTGTTAAACACAGTGTTTCCCTCAAACCACTGCTTCAGCACAGCTACCACAGTGTGGAGTCTTTGCAGTGGCAGCACGAGGTTGGCTCTTTCTGGGGGGACAGTGAAGAGAAAACATGCAGAATCCAAGCAGCTTGGATTGCTCAGGGCTGGGGGGACACCCTGTGGGCTGCAGCAGCACCAAACCTCTGTTCAACCTCTGTCCTGTATCTTGTTATTTTCTTTAAATAAGGACAAAGCCTGGAACGACCACTGCTGCTCTCCCATCTACCTTTAGCTTGTGCTTTCCCTAGCTTAGCTCATGCAAAGTATGATGCATTAGAAGAATGAAATGTCCTGAAAAATCTTTGTTCATTTTGCTTTTTAGACAAGTTCATTCCTCGTGTTTTCTTTGCTCAGCAGGGTTGCTGACTCCTTGTATTCTGTTCTCTGGGTTAATCAGGAGTGAACAGGATACTTCAGTACTAAGTCTCTTCTTGGAGATGAACACCACCACTACAGAAATACAAAAGCAGTTAGGTGTTGAGGGGAGAGAGCAATGGCAGGAGGTTGGGATATCCCTGTCTTTGGAGACAATTTCTCCTGGGAAACAGGAGCTGATGTGGCAGCCAGCACTCTCTGCAAGGCATTGCTGACAGCTAAGACAGAAGATAGGACTTTTCAGAGACTATTTTTTCTTTAAAAACCTGTCTTGGCCCATCTCAATACTTGACAGCCGGGGCAGTGACTGGAAAGAATTGGACTCCACACAATCAGCTCTTCCTAGATGAGCTGTTCTCGTGGAGGAGGGGAAATAGAATGGCAAGAACAGGATATGTGACATTTATTTTTCCCCATCTTTGATGCTGATGGCAGCACTCAAGTCTGGTAGGTAAACTGAGCTAAACTAGCACACTCTGCTCAGATGCTGCTGACAGCAGGAAAAAGCATAACTGTGCTCAATGAAGCAAGAGACTGTGTTAGGCACTCTGGGAGAATGAGGAGAAGCCTCCCCCAGGAATTAGCACTCCAGTGGATTTCCACGAGGTTCTTCCACTCTTGGATGGGGGGCTAAACTATAATGCACAGTTTCCCACGTGTGTTTTTATTCCCCTTCCTCCTTGACACATTTTTTTGACAAGAGTTTTCTGTAGATCCATTTACAAGTTTCTGTTGCATAATATCCAGTGCACGGTTTAAAACTCTTAAGAATCATGTAATACCTTGCTATGAAACAAGGTTTAGTGGGAATATCCAATGGTTTTTGTTTCCCAAGTCTTGGTCTCATACTGTGTATTAACTCATTCTTTCTGGTCATAATTTAATTAGGGGCTGGCAGATTGACTTTTTTGAGTACTTGTGTGTGTTCTGAAAGTATTCCATAGTGGTAAAATTTAGTTATTAAGTTATTTAAGAAGATCCTGCTAAGATGAATGCAGTAAAAAGATTATTCTTCTTTCCTGGCCTGAAGCTGAGAAAATATCTCGCATTTTATGCTAACCACCTTGCTTTTGCCTGTTTCTTTTACAGATCTATTTTGTCATACTGTTTACTGTATGTGCCAAACGTTTGAAATTCTTTGCATGGAGTTTGTGTGGTGTGCAGTGGGTAAATGACCTTTAGATGTTGCTGTGCAGTCTCGATGTGTTTGACCTGTATGTGTGTTGGTTTGCTCTAGGTGCATTCCATGTCTGCTTCTGCTTTGTTTTGGGGAGGATGCTCTAGAATAAAGTCTCATGTGAATGTGCAGAAATATTTTATCCCTCCATGCAAGGCACCTGTTTCCCCAGCCAGAGTGCCTTGCTTAGCTCTGAGGGTTTCTTCCTAACTCTTTCCTGTTTATTTCCTGGTTTTGCTTTTTCACTCTCCTCTTCTGAACAACCCCTGACTTTTTCCTGATCCCACAGTAGGTGCCCTGAGAACCACTGTTACCAGTGGGTAAAGAATGACCCCACTTTTGTCTTTTTACTACAACCACAAAAATAATGTCCCTCTTCCTTCCCACCCGTCCCCCTCTTCCACCAGTACCTACTCAAGCCTGATTTTCCTGCTGTGCAGAAGCATCCCTCCTATCTGCACATAAAAGACTCTGCAGATCCTGTAAATGAACTGTTAGGTGGCTACCTCGAGTCCTGGTTGTTTGAGATAGTCCATGTGATTTGTCCTTGCTGCCCACCAGGGTTTCAGTGATGCAGCTGGGGACAGACTGGAGGCTCTTGCTGGGATCTCTCATCATTTTGATGCATGGGTTATGACCCAGAAATCAGCACGGGGGGGAAATTCTACTCTACCACGTGAGGCGGCGTATCTCAAGTGACCGTCCTTGGTCTGTGTGGTCACTTTTGAACCACCGACTCGCTCTTTTTGTGGCACTGCCGGCTGCATCTCTGGGTGACACAGCGGCGTCCTGCTCCTGCGGGTGTGCAGAGCTCCTGCTCCTGCCGGTCTCTTGCTGCCACCTTGTGACAGCGCTCCAGTGAAACGGGATTTGTCCTCTCGGAGCCCGTCTTTCAACTCAGGACTGCTTTTAGCTCGCGTTTTGGCAACGAAAACTGTTAATGGCAATGACTCTGTAAATTCTGTGTATATTTTAGCGATTCACAGGTGCCTTTGAGCTGGATGGGTGGTGGCTGGAGCTCCTCCAGTGAGCTCCTTTTGGCAAATTCTGCACTCAAGTGAACTGCCTGAGTTTTCGCTTGCAAGGGCTTGAGACCGTGCATGCCCTTTGATGGGATTGCTGTGGGACTTGGTGTTCTGGGATAGCCTTGGATGCTACAGGCGCTGAACAGAGAACCATTTAAAGAAATGGCTGTCGTTGCCTTGTTTTAAAGGCATGAATGCCAGAGCAGTCACGGTTAAAGTAAATTGAAAATGGAGAGCCCCTGCTGAGACTGGGGAATCCCCAGGAATCCAGCCAGGCTGATTATTAATCATTTCAATCCCCTGGAGCTGCTCGCGTGAATTTTACTTTTAAGTGAAACCGTAGAGCCTGGGATGAGAAGTGGAACAATGCAGTGTGGATGAGCCTTGAGGAAGTTTGATGAAAATATTTCTTGAACACAATTTCCAGAACACAAATCCCCCCCATCCCCCAACATGAAATGTTTTAAAACTTTATTCAGGGATGGAGTTTTTGTTTTTTTTTCTCCACAAGTCTTCTTCCTTAGAAACATCACAATATTTTCCTATTTAAGAAATAGAAAATAATGATGAAGTGTCAGATACCAGTTTGTATAACAGTTGGTAGATACTGATTCAGCAGTGACCCTGCCTGAACATAAGCAGGGTTTACTCAGATGGGTTTTTTGGAGCTCAAATCTAAATTGTTAGCATCCTCCAAAAACTTGCATAAGGAGGCTTTGTGGTTGAGCTCCAAACCTGGCCTAGCTCAGAAAATCTTTATTAAATGTGCTGTGTGTCTCAAGAGATGTATGCTTGCCCTTGTGGGGGAGATGAGGATGACAGAGATTTTCATGCATATCAATCCCTTTCATGAGACAGACATCTTCCCTTTTTTTCTTTCTGTGTTGTTCATTAATTCTCTTGTTACATATGAGGCACTGAAGAAATGTGTAGGATGCAAACATTCATGCAGAAAATATATCCACTTTTATGAATCTGTAGCATAATAGGCTCCTATCTATAAAACCCTTGTGTGTGCCTGTTAAACTTCTGTTGGAATGTATCTCTTTCAGATTGAATTTTTTTTATATTTAAAATGGCATTTTAGGCTGGCCTTGCACAGGCTGCCTCTTTATTACCTTTAAACTTAAAGCTTTTGTTCCTCTCTTTTCTAGATAGAGGAGCGAACAGAATTTTTGAACAAATCTGCTCAAAAGAGGTAAAACAAAGAAACAATAAAGTTCAAACAGCATCATTTATTTGGAGACAATAATAATTCTTGGTTTGTTTTTTTTTTTCTACTTCCTACAGTGGTATGAAGCCCACCCAGACAACAGCAGTTGTCTCAAAGATTGACAGCAGACTTGAGCAATACACTAGTGCAATTGAGGTAAGTTAATTCCAGTAAATGGATCTAGTTACTAATGGCTCTTGGGCCTTTAATCAGCCTTTGTTTTGCTGTCCAAGAACCACGGGGTTTTTTCAATCACAAGCTCTTCTTTAATTGACTTCAAGAAGGCTCAAGGCACATGTGTAAGCAACATCTGGAGCTGTATCTAAACAAAGCCTCAGATGCTGCAGTTTGCTCAGTTTTGTAAGCTTGCAGTAGCTTTGAAGGATTCAGTCAGCACCCTGAGTGACAGTCACATCCTCTGCTTGGCTGATGAGAGCCCTGTCAGCACAGAGCTGGTACTCATCCTGAGCACAGCTGACTGAGCAGCTTATTTAGGAGAGCAAGGCTCTGTGCTGCTGGCTGCCACCTCGCAGTGAAATTCCTTGGCAGAGATACTCTGCAGAGAGCTAGGGAGCTAAGCAGTGACAAAGGGAAGCCAAAATCACATTAAAACACAGAGTTTGACCCCAAGTGATTTTGACAAGTGGTTAATAATGTTAAGAACCAGAATTGAGGGCTTTTCCTTTTCGTTGTCCAAGGTAAAATAGGAGTTTGATAGCCCTGTATCCAGCTGCCATCTGACTTGAAATATTTCCTCTGCTGAGTTTTTGATTTGTCCACAAGTTGCCAAAAATCTGACTTGCCTTGCAGCTAGAGAGGCAAAGCTTAAGCTCATACAGGTTCTTATTCTCATCAAATCTATGATATGTAAAATGTGCAAGAATTGTGAAAAGAAGAAACAGGAAGAATTTGGTCTGGTGTTTGTAGAAGACACATTTCCAAAAAACCCCCACCAAACCCCAAACCTCTCACTCTTTGAAAGAACACCTTGATTCAAACATATTGTAATTGCTGAGATGTACCCCTGGAATCCTGTGCTGTTGAGGTTCAGTTGTCTGGGACACATGGAGCAGAGTCTGATGCTCAGTGACAGAGCAGCCTTTCCCCTGGCTCTGCAAAAGGATTTCCCTAGCTCAGTCCCTGAAAGAGCCAGGCTTCCAGGACTCAGGTACTCACTAAGCTTGCTTGGAGCAATTGTGTGCAGAGCTATGGTTTTTGCCACAGGTTTTGGAAAGGTAAAAAATGCAAAAATAAATGAATGCCCTTTTCACAGCTGGTTGTGTCAAGGGTGCAACTGCAGATTGAAAAAGGGAGAGAGTCTCAGTGGCACTCCTTGAGCTGGGTGCTCTTCCTCATCTTTGCATGATCACACAGAGATGCTGCATCCCCCAGCATCAAACCACCCTGGAAATCCAGCTCTTAATGCCAAACACCAACTGGTCCCCATTTTTCTGCAGGGCACAAAGGCTTCAAGACCAGCTAAAGCTTCTGACCTTCACGTTCCAGCTGAGGGTGTCCGTAATATCAAGAGCATGTGGGAGAAAGGGAATGTTTTTTCATCTCCTTCTGGGACAGGAACACCAAATAAGGTATGTGTTTAATTTAACCTAGTGATTATAAAGAATTATGCTCTGGACCTGACCTTGCCATTTGTGTTCCTTTGAGTAAGCCTGTCTGCTCCTGTTGGCATCACTGGTGAAGGATATCCCAAAGGATCCTGAAGACCTCAGAAATCCATGAGATGATGTGGCTGCAATATTGAGTATAATGGAAGAATTTAGTGACCTACTGAGCTCAGTTATGAGACATTCCAGAGCCACATCAGATATCTTAGACAAATACATCTGGGCAGTTCAAGCAGAGTACAAAGAAATTCTTTGAGTAGGGCAAAATTCTTTTGGGGAGCAGAGAAGAATTGTATAGGCAACGATATTTTCTAGATAATGGATAGAAGTATTTGGGAGACCTTTATCTTTTCTCTGTAAATCTTTAAGGCAATATTTTCTTTCTATAAATTGATGTGAGTTGATGAGCATTTATCATAGGCAAAAAAATAAAAAAAAGAGGCATGGTTTGAAGTGGGTTATTACAGATAGTAATTAAATTTTAGTAATTTGTTCTAGCCTCTTAAAGATTTAATGTTTTAAATTTTAGGCCACTTAACTCCTTTTGAAAAAAGGCGTTTAACAAGAGAAAAAGGTAGATTTGAACTGATGCCTCTTCTATTAAGCTAAACAGTTTTGGAGTTTGAACTTGTGATAGAAAAAGCATGTTTATGTCTGACATTTATTACTGGGGTAGCAGTAAAGTGGAGATGTTTTTGTCAGTCCATGTGCATCATTTTTGAAAACTAGAGGGCAGTAGCACTGTGTAATTCCTAGGGACAACACCTTCAGAGCACACAGGCTGTCTCTGGGCAAGCCATAGGCTCAGTGCAGAACTCTCTCTCAAACTCAGGCTTGGCTTTGCTTTTAACCTGAAAACCAGAGCAGTAGCCATTCTGAAAGTCTTCTGAGTGGATTTTATCATTTTGCAGGAAACTGCTGGGCTGAAGGTTGGTGTCTCCAGTCGCATCAACGAGTGGTTAACCAAGACCCCAGAGAGCAACAAATCACCTGCTCCAAAGCCTTCTGTAAGTAAGCTCAGAACAGACATCTCTTCAAAAGGTGGGTTCTCTCCTCGAGCAGAGGGGGCTTCCTCCACCAGCTGATGGCCTTTGGAGGAACTCAGCTTCATGTCCTCTTGGAAGCTCACAGAGGGCCTCTGGCTGCTGACTCCTTGGTAGTCAGAAAACAAGGAGAGGAAACAGGGTAGTTCACCTTAAAGCTCAGAGAAGCCCATCTCTGATAAGGAGAAGGACATTAATTTATCACCTGATTATACCATTAATTTAGAAATTACCAGATGCTGGATTGGACATTGACACACACTTGGGGTTTGGCCCTTGCCCCATAAAAGTCTTCCAAGCATGTTTTAAAACACAACTGAAATAATTTAGTTCTTTATGGGCCTGAATGTAATTGCTAATGAAGGCCCTTTAGCCTGCCCATTCCTTCAGCAAGAATCAGAGCAGAATATGCCATTGAGGCAATAAGCTGGGGATGTGGGAAGGAGCAGGAAGAAGAGGTAACTGCGGGATGGGGAAGGGTAAGGATGAGGAGCTGGAATGTAAATATCCATACTGGAGAGTCGCTTGTGATGTTAGTGATTCAACCCTGGGATTTTGTTAAAGAGCTGGTTTCTTCCCATATCCTTGTGCAGTGTTTTTCTGCCAGTCTGCTTGCCCTTTATGAAAGGTGCAGGCTGAAAAACACTCTCCTAATTCACACTCCTGTTTGATCTAAAGAGGAGTTTGAAATTTGCAGCGTTGTCCGCTATAGAATCCGCCTCCAGATTTTCCTCTCTCTCTTTTAAGTTGCATCTCTTAGATAATGTAAAACTAATCTCTTGTTTTTCCCTGAGCCAACTGTTTCTATCTATGTCTTAATTTCCCTCTTTCTCAATAGATTGTTCTTTCCTCTTTCAATGTCTCTGCTTGAAGGAACGCGCCCTCCTCCTATTCTTCTTCTTTGGGGGTCTAAGTTGCTAAGTTGGTCAGGTAAACCTGTTTATAATTGACTATGAAGGTTTATATACATCTATAATGTGTGATTTTTTTACTTTTTAAAGTCAGGATAAATCGAAGGGAAGCCTAGAATTTCTTGTTTAGCAAATAACTTCTTACCCTCCTTGCATTCCACCAAAATAAAGAAACGTTCAAAGATTTTGCGACCATCAAGATTCTTGTGGGGTTTGAAACAATACTGAATTCAGGGTAGAGCAAAGATTTCAGTTTTATGGTGAACCTGTATCACAGATCCCAAATTATTTCAGGACTATGGAAATGGATTTGTGATCATGTCCACTGCAAGTGGCTTTGTGATAAGGCCAAAGTTGGTTGTTTTCTTCCTTCCTTTGTTGCTACCACTCCCTTTTTAAAGTGCAGAATTGGCTTCAATTTCAGTCATCAGCAACCCTCTGTGGCTGCAAATTATGATCAGTTCTAGAGGATCTCTGTTGGGTGCAAATACCCCTTGCAAGAATCTCATTTCCATTCATCTCTGAGCGTTTTACAGGTTGAAATGCTCGTATGCATAAGAAAACTTACCTCCCTATGGATGGCAAGTCCAAAATTCTGGAAACCATGCAGGACTTGAACACTTTATGAAAAGCAGAGTACTTATGTCCAAAATTGTTTGAGTCTCTAGTTTGCCATGCACAGAGGTAGATATCAATCCATCCTAGCTGAAGTAATTTTCCTTTCAGATGTCATTGTCATTTGTAGCCCTCCTTTTTCCCAAGAAGCTAATTGATATTTTTATGGAGTTTTATTTAAAGTTTCCATAATACATTCATTTTACAGAATACTACTATTCTTTAATGACTTTACCTCATAGGTTTTTGGGGTTTTTTGGGGTTTGTGTGTGTGTTTGATTTTGGGTTTTTTGGTGTTTGGGTTTTTTTTGGGTTTTTTTCCCCTGCCAGGCGAGTTGTTGGCACATCCTAAAGTTGCAAAGGATGCAGTGGAAATGAAATGGTTATGAAGGACTATGTTGAAAACAGTATTTAAGAATGCAGAGTAGAAGCTGTTTTTCTGTTGTATTAAAAATTCTACTCTATTTTTTTCAAAGTAAAATATTTTGATTTTTTGATCTGAAATGACCAAGACAATCTACTTATGAATACTGTGCCTGAAAAAATGTGGGGTTTTTCCTGCCAAAATCGAATTTTTTTTTTTTTTTGTAAAATTCTGATGGTGCAGTAACTCTTCACTGGACTCCCTTGGTTGAACATAATGAGTAAAGACCAGTGCCATATGAAATAGATGAAACAGGATTGGTTTTTTGGTCTTAAAACATGGATACATGTGGAGTCATTTTGTGAAACAGAATTCTTTATAACTGATAGACAATGTAATAGGTACCTCTGGTGGATGTTCCTCAACTTCTCTTGTGAGGAAGTTGCATTCTTTTTCTTTAACAAGTGAAAATAAACCTGATCTAATGTTGGTTTCTGTTCTCTGACTTTAAATATACAGGATTTAAGACCAGGAGATGTATCTGGCAAACGTAATCTCTGGGAGAAACAGTCAGTGGACAAGCCAGCTGCTTCTTCTAAGGTAATAACACCTCTGGGCAGGGTTTAGAGGATAATATTCTAACTAACCCACCCTTATATCTGTAAAAGAAAGTACAATGAGGTGCAGAAAGCAGTGTATGACTTCTATATTCCTGTTTGTCAGAGGTGTGTTATGTGTGGATATCTGTCCTTGGCATTAAGATGATTTTTTTCATGTCATAAATAGCAATATTCTCCCATATGGAAATTTAGTAATTGCTTTTTGCTTTTTCAAACAGGTATCAGCTACAGGGAAAAAATCAGAGACTAATGGTAAGTAATGCTATAATGCATGCATTGCTGTTTCTGTAGTTTAAAACATATTATATATATATATATATAATATGATCATATAATATTAAACATACATTCTTATATGTATATTTAATAAAATAATACATACAATTTAATATTTAATAATATACATGCACATATTGTAATGCATATTATAATATAGAAACATTGCCACACTTTCACACAGGTGTACCTGTGTTTTAAAATTCTGCATCTGTTCACATTGATGCCAAAAACCCCTTTTTGCCCTTGCCTTTCAAAAGCTCCATTGCAATATCATTGAAACATGAGTGGTTGAGAAACTGCTTTTGCTGGAGCTGTGCACTGGTGTCTTTCCAAGGCAAAAATAGTTATATTACTGTCATTTTGAGACCACTGGTTGGTGAAACACAACCTAGTTTTGCAGAAAGAAAGCAGAAAAATAACCCTCACAGCTTTTTATCCTTATTTTAACCTAAAGCACTCCAAATAAAGCCAACTAAACTAATTATGTGGCTAAGAACCAGTGGGGAAGAATGGAAGTTCATTGACCAATTTAAGAGTTTTAAGAATGCTTTGCAACATCCCTTAGTTCTTTTCTAGGAGTGAAATGATCAAATACAGACAAACTCTTGGTTTTCTAGACTTTAATATGTGCACACACTGTTTTAGTGGTTTTATATAAAGCCAGAGGTTTGGTATGCCTGTGAACTTTTCTTATCGATTCAGAGTAATGCAAAAACCAGAATTGTTTTGCTCCTCTTGTCCTTTTTCAACCCCAAGTGTCAGGAGAGGGGTTTTTGGGTTCAGCCAGTCTTAGTGCAGCTGTGCTCCCGTGGAAGGAGTTCTGCACCCACAGGAGCAGTCCCAGCAGAGGGCTCTGGACACTGCTGAGCCTCTCCTCAGAGGCTGCAGTCCTGCTCTTTGTCCTCCTGAGCGCTCAGCTTGTGTGCTGCCTCCTCAGGTGCTAACCTAGAGCTGTCCTCTTCTGTTCTAGGGATGTGTCTGGGTTGTTTCAAGCCATATTTAATCTGTCTCTTTCTCAGCAGGTTTGAGACAGTTTGAGAAAGAACCGTAGAAGGCCACTAAAGACGCTGGACCAATCAGTTTGGGGGAAAAAAAAACAAAAAAAGGAGAAAGTGCTAAATTGTTCTTTTTATATTTATGTTTATTTACCAAAATGTCTTTTTTTTTGCATTATCCCAGTTAAAACCATGTATATTAGCACTGTATTTAATAATCAGTCTAGACATTCATCAGAATAGTACTGCCTTTGCACAAGAGCCTTTATTCCTAAAGAAACCCATGCTGTGAAATATATAGACTCTCCTACTGACAGTCAGAACTAACTATTGTATCTGAACAGTGATTTCAACTGGCTTTAGAGGTCAGCCCAAAAGGCATCTAAAGTAAAGTTGCTTGAGAAAGGTGTGCAGCAAACCTATAAAAACAATGGTTACTTTTGTAATACAGAAGTCTTTTTCTTTCTGCACTTTAGACTAAGGCATGGAAGAAATATCTTTAGTTGACAATGTAATATTTTCTGTAAGTTGCCCATGTCATGAGAAATACTGCATCAATAACGTGTTTTAATTTTTTTTTGTTTTGTTTTATACTTTTTTTAAGTATCAATTTTTCCATTCTAGTTTAAGTTAATACCTAAATTTGGATGATTATGTTAGCTGACAGTGGTACTGATATTTCTTTTTGTTGTTAGTGACTAGTAATTGAATGCAATCTAGAATATATATACACACACATAGCTTTACAAAGTTTAGCCTAAAGGCACTACTAATGGTAGAATGCTTTAATATGTGCTAGAGTATTATATTTAGCAATAAACATACATAATTAGCCAATATCACAGCTTGAAAAAAAAATAAAGACAAAATCACACACTTTTCTATAGTAAGATTTCATAATTGCCATTAGAGGTATGGTGAGATAAGTATTAAAAGAAATTTAAATGTCAGTTGCCCAGTAATGGGTAATTAAAAAGAAAGTATAGTTTTTAAAAGAGGAAAAGGTAAGGGTATAGAGGGTCAAAAATAGGTCACTTGTATAAAACGTTGTAGTTTAATTTATATAAAACTACCATAATTAAAAAGAAAAAAAATTTAAAGAGAGTTGGAGCTTCTTTCAAAGGACTGTACACGAAACCTTGCCATCCATCAGTGCCGTACACCAGGGCCACCAAAAATGAAGTAAACCTCTATCTTTGTAATGCTTCTTTTTACCTCTCTCTCCTGAGTATCTTATTTACAGATGTTTTCATTTGTATATAGTAAACACATGGCTATGAGACGTCAGCTTGGTTTGGATTTACATGCCATACAGTTTAGCATTTACCTCCTACAGTGTATGGGTGGCATAAACTGAGCAACTCAAGTAGCCCCTGAGCATGTTGTCAACAGCTTTGTTGTGCATTAGAACCCCCCAGATCTCCCTTTTTGCCCACTTCCATGTCTTACAGCATCTGACTTCTCCCTGAAGAAGTGTAATGTTTTGTTTCAACCCAGAGCTGAGCTGCCCTGCTTGGCTGAAACATCTTGTTTACATACAGAGATGCACAAAGTTTTCTGTCGGGGGTGCAAGTGTGCCTGACATTGTCTGCGAGTTGTCATGCTTTTTGTTTGGGGGTTTTGTAAACACTCCTCTGAGTCTTCAAGTACATCTGATAGCTGCAATAAAAACAGTTTGTTCAAACAATGTATTCTGAAACTGCATCCACAATAAATGGGATATTTCCATCCACAGCCCCCTGTTTGTTCATGAGTAGGAGTGGACCAGTTGTAAGCCAGACAGGAACTCTGCTAAGTCCCTGTGAGATAAGGTGAAGAAACCCTCAGGACATCTCTCCTGAGGTACTGTCCTTCAGGACACAGACAGGTTGTGAAATTGGCAGCTTTAATAAATATATTCCCAAGGTGGGGGGAGGGAAGTAATTTTAATTGTCACACTGATCAGGACAGGACAAGAGCTGTGCATCACCTGGGAGGCAGAGTGCTCAGCAAAAGGTGTTCTGACCTAGGCTTGGATGATGCCAGGGGCCAAGCCTGGGGAGCTGCAGGCTCTCCTGCCACCCTCTTCTGCCCCTTCAGTTTTGCTCTGACAGCAGCAGAACGTGCAGTGCCCTACTCTGAGCAGGTCGTGCTCATCCAAAAAGGCCCCCAGGCTGCTGCCAGCTCCCTGGGGAGGCTGCAGCAAGCACGGCTTTCTGAACTACTGGGGGAGAAATAATTGGCTGCTGCCTAATTTAACCTGCAAAGAGCTCAGGAGTGTGCCTGTTGTGCTGCCCTGTGTCGCTACAAGCTTTGCTGAAGGGACACTTTCCCTTGCTGGAGGTGGTTTTTTTGCTCCGGGTTATTGCCTTTTTAAGAGTGTGGGAGTGTGCTGTGCACAACAGGGTTTGTTTTTATGAAATACTGTGTAAAGGGGCCATGGTTTGGTCACCCTTGGCAGAATTCACCAAGGACAAATCCCAGTGGCTGAGAGAGGTCTTGGTATTTCAGTATCACTGTGAAGTGATGATTTTTCAGACAATACCAAATTGTGGTTGGCTTTCCTGCAGCTGACTCCACAGTCTAGCCAGACTTTCTCTTATCAAAATACAGAATGCCATAAACCAGCTTGGCACTGGGCTAATGAAATCTGTTGGAAAATATTTTAGAGAAGTTAACTGTGAGACTGTCTCAGGGTTTGTTGGGTGTTTTTGAAGAAGAGTTTTTTCCATGATTTCCTTAGATAAAGCCAGCCTGTTGTCTGAGTGTAATATTCTCGATGCTGCCAGCAGAGTTGCAAAAATCTAAGTATATATTTGAGACTTCCAGTCTGATGTTTGAGGCAGCCCTGATGTTTGGCTGGATTTTACTGTGAGTTATCATTGCCTATGATCCTGTCTTCAACTTTTACCACTAATCACACAGGAGTCCAGCTTCTAGGTATTCAGAGGAAGGGCTACAACTTTGTTCTTTGGGTCCTAGCTAGAGCAAAATCCTGTTTTGAAGCATAAGCCAGAGAATGATCTGTATGTACTGTCCTTGCACAGGAATGACAGAAACTTATTTCTACCAGTATTAAAATTTGTAAAACCCCAGATTTTAGAAAAACATGCCTAACTCTATAAAACAATTTAAGCACTTATCAGCTTTTGTTGTTAATAAAACTTTATTTGTATAAAATTTTAAAGCATTAGAAATACACTCTATAAAAATCACAAATATGTAGAAAACAATGTAATTAGAGCATTCTTTGACAGTGACTCATGAGCCAGTATGACTGACCACACTGGAAGTAACATATAAAAAAATCCATGCAAGTCACTAGTGTTTTGCTGAACATGTCTCTAATTAAGGAAGAGCAGATTAAAAGGAAATGAAAAGACATTGTCTTTTCACTACTAATCAAAAGCAGACTTCTGCTATGCAGCTTTACAAAAACCCCACCCTTATTGCTGCATTCTTACATCAGTTAGTGGTCTCCCCCTTAAAAAAAAAGGAGGAAAAAGGAACTGTTCACAATGATTATCAAGTACAGAAGAAGAAATGAAGATCAAGCTGCAGAATACATCTAATCTGGAAGGAGTTAAATGGAGGTCTTGCAGGAGCCACTTGCATTTAATACTCTGCTTTGAAGGGATAGTCCTTGTGATTGACAGCTCTGAAAAGAGAAAGACCTTGTTATTCAAGTGCTGCAGAAAATGTATCCTGAGCATCATTTCCCTGTTGCAGTCTCCCTGCCCCACTGCCAAGGTACTCAAGTTCTGCAGCTGCCACCAAATTGAACACAGGCCTGTGAGAAAGCCCCTGGAACAGGAAGATGCTGAAGAGAACACTCTGAATGAATGTTCCAGGACAGGCCTCGTTACCTGGGGTCCAGGGTTTAAAGCATGAGCTCTCCCTGGTTTTGCTCATGTATATTTTCAGGATGGGGGGGATGAAAATACAGACAGAAATAGGACTAATGGACAGTAAGGAAAATAAGGAACATACTGGACCACTTCAACTGCCCTCCAGTTCCTGTTAAAGCTGAGGATGACGTCCATCTCCTTTTTGGACAGCTCAAAGTCAAACACCTAGCAGGGAAAGAGAAAAAAAAAAAGCTCTTTTTAGTTAGATGCACAAGTAATTAGCTACCAAGTGTGCTTCATGCACTTACAACTTGCATAGGAACACTTTAGGCATAGTTAAGCAATCCTTGTATTTCTCAGGCAAATAACAACCCTTGAAGTCATCAAAACAGTCCTTTTTCTGAGGTGCTGTTCATAGCAAGGTCTCCCATTTCTGGGAGGCTGAATGCCAACACCACTGCACTTGGTGTTGTAAGAGAAGACTTTGGGTGCTCAGGATGTGTCACAAATACTGGAAGGAGCGGTAAATTTTCTGCTACAAGAGAGCACTGCGGGGAACTAACTGCAAATTGTTGCCTCACAGTTGATCATCTTAAGAATTCGTGCTAGGGCTCTGTAGGAGAAATGACTGCAAGCCCTGTCACCATGGATTGAAAGCAGCACAGAGCTCTTCTGGAGAGTGCCACACCTCATGAGCAAACATCCAGCTAAACTTCACTGCCAAGGGGAGCCACGGCCTCAAAGTGAGACAAACTCCAACAGGTCTGCTGTCCACAGCTTAGTCCTCTACACCCTAAGGATTTGCTGAACATGTCCAAGTCCAGGCCTGGGGCTCCCTTCCCACAGCAGCAGAGCTCAGACAACCCTGGTGTGACCCATTTCTCTCCTAGCAGGAACAAAATGCTTTTCCCCAGATGGTTTGGCAATGCTGAACCCCAGTCTTCAAACCTCTCTACCTCCCTTCCAAAGACTCAGGTGCTGCTTGGAAACTCAGAGGGGCTGTGGCTGTGGGTGCCTGTCCTGCATAAAACCAGGTAGCAGCATCTCCAAAGGGAACTTCACCTTCATGTTTTCCTCAACACGGTGTGGTTTGTCAGACTTGGGAATGACAATGATGTCTCTTTGGATCAGAAAGCGGAGCAGGACCTAGGAAAAAACAAGGAGAAGCATGAACACTGAGGTCCCAAGAAATCTATTCAAACACATTTTGTGGATGTTTACTTTTTTCTTTTAATCTAAAATATATTTTTTTTGCTGTAAAATTGTAACAAAAAAATTTTACAACTCTTTGGAAGACTACCAGTTTGCACACAGGAGTTGGATATGCCAGAATTTGCTTATTTGCCAGTCGACTGGGAAACTGTAATTTTTTTCTAGCCTATGTTGTTTCTACATTGTGGCTTTTCCAGGATTTGTCTTGGTTTTGTTTAGGGTAGTAGCAGGGGGAGAAAAATTATGATGCTCTGACTTGTATTAGATAAGTGCTCAAACCCAATGAGCATGAGGATACTACAAATTGTTTTGGGCTCACAGGTAAGTACCTCACAGAGGTTCAGTTTTTGGAAGTCCATAAAAGGAAAAACATTTATAGAATTTGGAAGTCATCCCCACTCAAAAAAAGAACTGTTGCACACGATGTTTCTGTCATGCTCTGCCTGTCTTAAAACATGATTGTCTTTGAATCCATGTGAACATATAGCTTTGTTTGAAGTGCAGTTTCTGGCAACAGCTCATTTGTGTGACTAGCAAGCTAATAGAGAAAATGAAACAAATAATCAAGCAGCTTTCAATAATTCTTTGAGAACATGAGCAGGTAGGAGGCAATCAAATACATCTCCAAATTACAGAACTCCTCTGGAGAATAACTTAGCTGGAGAAGGGAATAAAAATTTAGGGAGGTGAACACATGAGGTAAGCATGTACCACTGCTGATCAGTCCACCCCAAAACTTGGCACTCAAGACCACCTTGAAAACAGATGATAATTTTTATGAATGCTGCTAAGAATTTGGGCAGAATGAAGAGTCAAGTTCAGCCCCATTACACTGCATCTCTGGAGAAAGCAGCATCTGCTAGGACCGGCCTGTAAGACACCTGACAAGGAGGAATAGTCAGCCCTGACAATCCCACTTACCTGGGCAGGGCTTTTATTGTGTCTGTCTGCAATGTCTTTAATCTTGGGATCATCCAGGAGCGTGGGTTCCCCTGGCTTAGCCCTGTTAGAAAATAGTGGTAAGAAAGGTGATAGCTTCCCTGCAGGGAGCCTTAATCTGCATCAAGGCAACAGCACTTTCCTCATTTTACCTGTATTCACTTCATTTTCTAGTAATTTTCATAGCTCAAGCTGCAGCTGCAATGTTTTGTGTACAGAGAGGCTGCAGTGCTCTCTTACCATGGGCGGTTAGGAGAGCCCAGGGGGCTGTAGGCTGTCACAGCAATCCCTTTGGATTGACAGTACTTGATCAGCTTCTCCTGGGTAAGGTATGGATGACACTCCACCTGCAGGAACAGAAAGGTGATTGACAAGGAGGCTGCAGAGAATTACATTTTAAATCTTCCTGGGTCCCAGAAAATGTGGAGAGCTGATTTCCAGTATGATTCAAATCTATCTTATGAAGAAGTTACATCACAGCAGTAAACAGAGGCCTTGCAGAGAACAGAGCTTTCTCATGCTACATTTTACACACAGACAGCAAAAAATAGATGAGAAGAGTGAAGGGGTTATCTGTGTGGAATCTGGGAAATGAGCTTTCCTGGACTACTGCAGGGCAGGATTGCATCTTCAGGGGGCAGCTCAGAATGCCCAAAGCTTATTTTCTGCTCTTGCACACCCAACCACTCCTTGCCTCAAAGAGCCTCTCCCTGATTCCTGAAGAAGCCTGGGGAGATGATCTGAGCTAACCTAAGGAAGCAAGTTCATGTTGCAAAGAGGTGTTTGGGTAAGATTGAAAGCAACAGGAGCTCCATGGGGATGCTGCTCAGCTTGCCACAAGCCAAGGCATGATGTGGGGGCCGTGGCTGTGCTGCTCCACCTGGCCCTGTGCACACAGCCAGCTGTTTGTGAACACCAGAGCTTTACTGCCAGCCATGGTGACATGAAAAACGGGCACAGAAGTTTATTTACACCTGAGCTAGCACGGGGATTTCCCTGGATATCCCCCACCTGGAAGAGATGGGCATGCAGCACCCTCAGCTGAGCCACATTTGGAAGAAAATCCCTAAGCTGCTGCTGTTCTGTGGTTACATTCATGGGGTATGTGGTGAGAATTTGTTATGTAATTGTACTCTTCAGCCTCCTTTCTGTGATGAAGTTGAGCTGTTTATTTTATGCTGAAGAATGAGTAAGTCCAGTGCATCCCTGTATAGCCCCATGTTGGTGCAGAAACTCACAGTGGGGATTTTGCTGAATATATTTAAGGCTACTTAAATATATATTATAGGAATTTATATGACAAATATATAAATTCTGTATTATTTATACAGGACATTTATATTATATTTATATATTATATTTAGGCATACACTAATTACATATACACACACATTCTAAATATATGTAGGAATACTTCTATGTGGAAGGTTCCCACCTCACAGAAAGGGGTTGGATCTAGATAATCCTGGAAGTACCTCCCAATCCTAATCCATTCTGTGATTCTAAACTGCAATGTTAGCTGAGGAATGGAAATAAAATTCTCACCTGGTTCATTACAGGCTTGTGTTTCAGTCCTGGCTTGTTCAGGAGTCTTTCAATCTGCTCATGGTTGAAGTTGGAGACACCAATGGCTTTTACCAGACCAGCATCCACCAGCTCTTCCATGGCCTAAAGAGTAAGGACAACCAAGGTGTGGGAATGAGTTGGTGGTATTATTGTCAAACTACATTATTTTATTTCTCTCAAGCTTGTGACAAATGAGCAAACAACTCATGCTAGATTAGATTACATAAAAGTATCTCAGTTAATAAAAGAGAATAGAATTTCCTAACTGTATGAAACACCCAGTAAATCAATAGCCACACTTGGATTAATCTAAAGAGTTGGTTCTACCATTGTGTGTATCCAAATATTTTAGCAACAGCACCTACAGTGCTGATAGCTCCCTTCTCTTTAGCCTTACTAAAACCTTCCCCTTTTTGCTCCCCAAAACAAGAGACAGAAGCAGCTATCTGGTTGAAATACAGTTATGTATTGTATTTGTATTGAGGCTGTCCTTCATATACAAACATATCCCTCAATTTCACTTTGCACACAGATCTCTGCTCCTCCTTTAGTGCTGATACCTGCTCTAAAGAGCAAATATTGACTTACCTCCCACGTGTCCAGAAAATCTGTGTCACTGGGAATAGAGTGACCCTTGTCATCCAGAGGATGCAGCTCTTCCCCAGCCTGTTATTTCAATGCAGATAATACACAGAATTTTAAAGTGTTGAATTTCCTACAGTGTACTAGCACTTTGGACTGCATTTACAAGGCAGCAAGTTAGCAGGTTGTTTAAATATATTGCATTACTAAAAAATGATGCATGTTCATTAGTATTCTCTTTTGGATGGGGGCCAGGTTTCTCAAAACCAGTCCCTGCATGCAAAGAATGTGGGGATTAGTAACAATTATGTAACTTTGGCAGACCCACAGAGAAGGGAACAGCCACCTGCCAGCCCCTTTATTCCAGTTTTTCATTTATTTTACACACAGATGTAGACTGGGGGAAGAAACACATCCTTTCTGTGCTGTGCTTCTTTTTTCACTCTCTGCTGGTTACTTCAGACCAAGCCAACACCTCCCAGACCCAGGATGTTCACCTGGTCCCCAGAGGACCCAGGGTGCTCACACCTATGGGTCTCTCATTGCAAGAGGCACGAACAGCCAGACCCCTGTGCTAAACCACACCACTGCTTGGAGACTAAAGGCTTGCCACCACCAGGATCAGGGAAGGGCCAAATGAGCCCCAAGTGCTGCTGTGTAATGGAGCTGGTGGCAGCAAAGAGGAGAGAGCGTGTCCCTGGGCAGGTAAGGAAGAAAGGTGTGCAGAGCAAGACTACCTTGAATCCCATGGGGAAGTGCATCAGGTAGAGGTCGAGGTAGTCCAGCTGGAGTGCAGAAAGGCTCTTCTTGAATCCTACCTTAACCATGGACTTCTCATGGAATGTGTTCCACAGCTGTGGGAAGAGAGCAGGCCCCACTGTCACTTGCCAGCTCCCACAGGGAACACCAGGGGACAGAGGCTCCTCACTTGGTGCTCTGGGGAGCACAGCTCCCTCCCCACTTCAGTACATGCTGAAGGTGAGGATGCAACATTTCACCCTTCAGGCATGACAAACACTCCACAAAGCCACCAGTCATGAAGGTGGGGTCAGGATTCCCCCTTATGAAAAGAGGTTCTGGGATATAAATGTAACACTCTGGCAAGTGTATCTGACACAGCAAAGCTGTCAGCATTATAATTATTTTTTTCAGCCCGGGTTTTGAATATTGAGCAGTCATAGCTACCGCCCTTCTGTCCCTTTTAACTCCACAGTGAGAACAGTTGTCAATTTTACTCCATTTTTGAAATCAAAATTCAAGTTGTTTAAATAGAAGGGCTTGCAAATATTATTAAATTAAACCGTGTTCTTTAACAAAACAAAGCTTAATGTGGAAAATTTTAGCTATACCCAAAGTTTTCTGGTTCTGCTGGTGAAAATCCCAAGCCATAAATTTATTAGTTGAAATGTTCTTTTTGGTAAGGAGCACTTCTGAGACAAGTGGACGAGAGAAAGGAAGGAAGAAAACACATCTAAAATACTTTGATTTCTGTTCCGTTTTAGGATTGCCACTTGTACATGAGTTTTCAAATATCTTCTTAGCACCGATGAATCCAGACAACTGTTCTGTTTTTATTTTCTTTTTCCTTATCTTTCCTGGGTGTGTCCAATTGAACATCCAGTATAATCAACTTAATTAATGTGAGGAAGTTATTAGGTCAGTAATAGCCATGCTGTATTTCCTAGGTTGTCACTGGGACCTGATTTAGCTGACTCTGAATTGCAAATACAGGATGGAACTTTTAAGACACAACAACAACAAAAAAAAAAAATCCATGAAGGGAATGCCAGAGAAGGGAACAGGTCCCCGTGTTTTTTTACAGGTACAGCCAGGGTTTCTCTGCAAGAAAAGCTAAATGCCCCAATAATCTTGCATCCTTGTACCTTAGTGACAATGAAGAGGTCTTCCCGTTTCACAGCCCCCTCCTTGATCTTCTGCTGGACTGCGTTCCCTATCTCATTCTCATTCCGGTAGAAATAGGCGCAGTCGAAGTGGCGGTAGCCGGCGTCAATAGCAAACTTCACCACCTCTTCCACCTTTCCCGGGGGAGCCTGAAAGCAAACAGAGCCAGCCATGAGCTCCTCCGTGTCCTCCCGCCAGGGCTGTGCTGGGACAGCTCCACACAGACCCCCCTTTCCAGCTGCTCCTGGAATTTCCTCAGCACCTGCGTTTAAGTGAATTCCCGCGGAGTTCCCCGGCAAGCAGCATTGCTGCTGGGAGCGGGTACAGCGGGGAAAGGAGTTTGTTTCTGCAAGCCTTGTAGCTCTGCCGCTGCCAGCAGTGCAATATCCACTGCCATTTCCCCACTTCACCTTCCCCAAATCCTCCCCTCGAGAGAAAAGCCGGGCTCCCCCCCGCCCAGACCGCGACCCCAATCCCGCGGCTGCGAGATTCTGCTGCTCGATCTTTCCGCTCTGTTTCTTTTCTTTCTCCCCTCTGTCGTTTGTGCCTCCTTCCACCTCTCCGGCCCCTAATTGCTATTTTTGTTGTTTTACCTTTGGCTCCCCGGGCCGCCCCGCCTGGCAGCCCGCCCGGTTACACAAGCGGCCGCCATCGGGCGCTCCGAGCGGGCGGCGACACCGACCCCACGGATCCTCCTTTTAGTCGGGGTAGTTCTCTTCTATTTTGATTTTTTTTCTTCTTCTTTTTTTACTTTATTTCGCATCTCGGCATCCCCCCGCCTCCCTCCTGCGCCGCTACCTGCCAAGTGCCCAGCCCCAGGGCGGGTATCTTCATCTTGTTGCTGAGCTCCAGGCAAGGGATGGCCATGGTGCTGGGTGCCTGTCGGTCCGTCTGTCGGTCCGTCCGGCGGTCTGAGCCTGCCTGGGGCTGCCCGAGGCCGCTATAAGGAGCGGAGCTGTGCCGGCCCCGCCTCGCCCCACGCCCGCCCCCCTGCCCGCCTCGTCACACCCGGGCGGCCCGGCAGCGTGAGGCTGCGGAGAGCCGCCATGCTGAGGTTTGGCTCCGTGTTGGGAAGTGGGCGAGCTGAGAGCAAATGCCTCAGCACGGACTTCTCGCTCCGCACGTCTTCTGCTGGGCGCTGGGGGAGTCGACATCCCCGCACAGCTGTACGGATGCGGCCCCTGGGCACATGGGTGGGTGGTGGATGTGGTGGTGCTGGGGACCGCTCGGACTCGGCGACTTTGGAGCCTTTTCCACCCCTAATCCTTCTGTGGTACCACAGCTGAGAGAGCCTGAGGGGCGCCAGGAGAATTTGTCCGCTGAGGATTTTCTCACGCCCAAGCGGTGGCAAACGGACTGAATTTTTCGTATTTTTCCTCAAAAACGTTAGGCTCACCTGCTGTTCACAGAGGAATTCATTAAAAGGCAACGTGGCTTTACCTTTTAAGCTCAATTCTGTGTTCCCTGTTTCTGCTGGGCCAGTGCCTCAGTCCGTGTGAAGGAATCTCTTCCCTGGCCTCCAATTAAAATTTCAGCCAGCACGGGGATGGTATAAAAAGGATTTGTGACCACAGCTTGTGGACAGGCAGTGCTTCAGTCCCAACAACCCCCCTGCTTCTAGAGCAGGGTGAAAAGGCTGATATTTAAAGGTGGCAGGAGACTCTGTACGAGTGCAGTGCCTCAGAAATCAAAACCCTGGAGGGGCTGGGCTGCTTAGCTGGCAGCTGTCTGGAAGAAAAGATGCTTCACCCCATGAAGCTGATGTTAGTTCAGCGCCCTTCCTTGGGCATCTCACGTGTCACAGAGACTTTGTGTTTGGTTATCACGGCAGGGATGCTTTGCTGCTCCAGTCTACTTTTCCTTGTGCTTATATTGCTTTAAACTCCTTCTTGCTCAGTGCTGATCCCTGACCACCAGTTTGCATGCTGTGGGAGTTCCACTGGTGTCATCCTGTGACTTGGACAGTGTGAGTGAGAATTAAGTATTTTATGCTCAGAATAAATTAAGAGGAATTAAATATTTTATTTTATGTTTGCCCATCAAAATGTAGAAGCAACCATGAGCCACCAACCATGATGTTTGATGTTATTTGTTAAATTTTATGTGAATTTGCATTATTTAAACTGCTTTTATGGGACAGTATTTTCAGTTGGCTGGCAAATGCATGTTCTGAGTTTAAATATAAACAAAATCTCTTCCTGCTCTCCTTGGCCTGGTTTCTAAACCATTGGCTTAACCAAACTTTCTTGTCATCTTTCTGTTGCCTTGGATGTCATCACACATTCCAGAATGGAAAAAATACCAAACTGATATGAAGCAGAGACAGAGAAGCAGGGAATCAGATTTTTCAAAGTGGCTGATAACTCCAGTGTGCTCAAACTAGAGCACAAAGAGGAGGTGTCTTCTGTTGGAAACAAACATGAAAAATCACATACATCAAACAACTCCACCCAAAATAAGAAAAAGACAAAGCTACTGCAAGAGATGTGATGAATTTGACAAAAAGAGAGAAGAATCTACCCAAAAAAGAGAAAAGAAGAAAAAAAAGATAAAAAAGTCTGTTGGAATTTTATAAATTTAGTAATGGTACATTGTTTTTAAGGCCAGAAAGTGCCACATGATTCTTCTTATACTGATCTCCAATTACACTGAAAAGATTTTACACCAAGCCTATCTCATATCCTTAATACTTAATTTTTTATTAAAGGCACTTGGGTGCTGCAGCAATAGGAGCTGACCAAACTTATGTAGAAAATAGACTAGAAATGCTGAGATTGAGCTGTTGAACTTACCTTTAATTGCAACAAATCTTAGTCTGGAAGGTATAAACCTCATGGGGTTTTTTTGCACATTTGTTTAACAGAACCATCATTCATCATTTTCCTCCCCATAAATCTTTATTTGAAAACATTAATGATTTTGAAGTGCACTTCCTGCAGGCCAGGGAGGAGCAGGGAGAGATTTTGGCGACTCATCCACAGCATGGGCTGGCAGAGGAGAACTGCTGGAAGGACTCTGTTACGTGTACAGGCTTTTCTGTTCAAGCATTTTTGTTCTGATTTCTTTATCTGCATGGAGGAAGGTAAGTCATCATTTAAAGCCATATAAAACCTGACTTTATGAGGGTTTAAAAGGCTTTAATTTATTTTTTTTACTACTATTATTTGCTGGATGCAGTATGAGTGGTGACTGAGGCCCACCCACCTCAACTTTTTAACTGAGTCATGGTGATTTCACTCCCTGCAGAGCCTGGCAACTCCTCTGGGCACCTTGCTGTGCTGTTTTATGACTCAGAATGTGCAGATACAGGTGGTGACTTGTCCATAACCTTGTTAACCGTGCCCATGAGCTGCTGTCACCTGACTGGAAGTTTACTAGTGTGTGGTTTGGAGTTGTCCCTCCTTTAGAGTGACTTTTCTAGAAAGTAATGGTCCTTCTTGAGCTGAAATGCAGAAATGCAAATCTCTTATGTGGATGATCCAAATAATTCTATTGGGAATGTTTTGGCTAGGCAGAGTTGTAGAAACATTAAGGTTGGAAAAGATCTCCAAGACCATCAGCTCCAGCCTTCAGAGATGAAAGTTTTTTGGTAGAAAGCCCCAGCATGAGTCAACCTTGCTGTTGGTGCAATGTGCATTATTTTCCTGAACTAGAGCTAAGGAGCCTGTCACAAGTGTCTCCTCCTGCATAGCTGACAAAATATTGCAATGTATTGATTGCAACAACAGTGAAACAACAGATGTGATTCTCTGAACTGTTAAGAAGGTAACTATTGCTATTTATATTTTAGTAAAACTTGGGTTTTTTTCCCATGAGTCTAAAGGCATACTGGGCACCTTTTCAGAAGATGCAGTGGGTGAAGACTGGGACATAGCAAGGAATCAGAGAATGGTGAAATGGGAAGGGACCTCTAGAATTCATCTCGAAGATCTTCCCTGCTCCAGCAGGGCCACTGAGAGCAGGTTGTTTAGAGCTGTGTCCAGATGGGAGACACCTCAGCACCTCTGGGCAAACTGCCAATGCTCAGTCACCTTTGCAGTAGAAAAGTATTTTGTAGCAGTAGGGGGACCTTCCTCTGTCTCACTTTGTGCCCCTTGACTCTCCTCCTGTCCCTGGGCACAGAGAAAAGAGCCTGGCTCTGTCCTCTTTGTACCTTCCCTTCAGGTATTTACATTCATTGACCAGACCCTCCTTGAGCCTTCTCTTCTCCAGACTAAAACTCCTCAGCCCTCTCAGTCTCCAACAGGAAGGAGGCTTTAATCCCTAAAATGCTTACCTGAGCTGTGGCTGAATCACCTCCCTGCCCCTGTGCACCCCCAAACTGCAGCCTGTGGGTGTGGGCAGTGCTGTTCAAAGTGTGGCTGGNTTTTTTCCCATGAGTCTAAAGGCATACTGGGCACCTTTTCAGAAGATGCAGTGGGTGAAGACTGGGACATAGCAAGGAATCAGAGAATGGTGAAATGGGAAGGGACCTCTAGAATTCATCTCGAAGATCTTCCCTGCTCCAGCAGGGCCACTGAGAGCAGGTTGTTTAGAGCTGTGTCCAGATGGGAGACACCTCAGCACCTCTGGGCAAACTGCCAATGCTCAGTCACCTTTGCAGTAGAAAAGTATTTTGTAGCAGTAGGGGGACCTTCCTCTGTCTCACTTTGTGCCCCTTGACTCTCCTCCTGTCCCTGGGCACAGAGAAAAGAGCCTGGCTCTGTCCTCTTTGTACCTTCCCTTCAGGTATTTACATTCATTGACCAGACCCTCCTTGAGCCTTCTCTTCTCCAGACTAAAACTCCTCAGCCCTCTCAGTCTCCAACAGGAAGGAGGCTTTAATCCCTAAAATGCTTACCTGAGCTGTGGCTGAATCACCTCCCTGCCCCTGTGCACCCCCAAACTGCAGCCTGTGGGTGTGGGCAGTGCTGTTCAAAGTGTGGCTGGCACTCTGCAGGAGGTGACCATTTTGCAGGGGGGCTTCTTTTAGGATGCCTGTGGCCATCAGGGCACCCAAATTTTCTCTTTTGTGCTATACTCAGTCACAGTCTTCAGTGTGTTTCTGAATTGTTGCATGCTCTCAGTCTTTCTCTAAAAACAAAAGGAAACAATCCTTGATAATGTAGAGCTGGAAAGGTCTGCTCTAACTGAGACAGCAGTATTTCCATCAGTCTTACTTGCACAGTGTCATGGCCATGGATCTGTCAGTAGGAAGTGGTACATCAGCAGTGAAGAAAGTTTTTATGTGAGAAAGACATTTCTAAAATGTTTTGATTTACCATGCCCTCCGTGAGTGCAACGGACAGCACTCAAATTTATCAGCAAACTGGATTTTCAGTGCTTACTGAAATCATTTCCCTGGAGCAGCTGCCTTTGGAGTAGCTGCAAGACACCAATTTTAGTAACACTGAAGTGAAACTTTTCACCAAAACTCTAAGAGCAGGGTTAGAAATTCACTGGAAAGCATCCCCAGAGCTACACTGAATCCCAAGCTATGTCCTGTTTCTCCAGTGTGGTGGGGCATTTGCTCTCCTCTCTTTGGGGCTGCCCTACAACCTTAGGGGTTCCTGTTAGGTTCTAAGTGAGGCCTTTTGAGCTCTCCTGGAGCACAGTGGGCTGTGCCAGCACCTTGCTGTGCCTGGGTTCCTCTCAGAGCTCAAGAGCCCTCGAGTTTGTGATGCTTGGAGGGCTGTTGCCCAAAGCTGGTGATAACTGCATTCCTCCACCCACTGGGGAGATGCAAAGGCATCCATTGTGCGTGTTTCCTTGCACTCAAGGGGAATTTTAACAGGTACCTTTGTACAGATATATATAGATATAGATGATATAGATATTGATACCTCTGTGCCTGTGAGCGTGTGCACGTGGGTTGATTCAAAAACCCTCTAGAGTGCAGTAGGAATGGTGCTACCTTGAATCTGTAATTAGGTCACTCTAGTAATTGTGAGAAATCCTATTGAATAACTTTAAAAATATTAAATTAGTCAATGATTAAGTGCTGCTAAGCCCTTTTGCACCCTTACCCTTTTGCACCATTACCCTTTGCATCTTTACCCTTTGCACCTTTACTCTTCTTCATCTCTGGCCCCCATGTAAATTATTCTGAACTGATTCTAATCCGATTTTCCTTTGTTTGCTTCACCTGTGTGGTAAGTAGTGGAGTCAATCTTGCCACTGAACTCTGCTAAGTGACACCTTTGTGAATTTATGTTAAAACCTGCTTTCACTAATACCTTTGGCAGTGATTCTTTAAGCAGCCTGACACACTCATTTGCCACATCCATAAGCACATACTTTAACTGCTTTCAGAAGAGCCTTGAGTTAAATCCTGGGAGGGCTTTCTCCAGTTCAGCAGCCGTGCAGCCTGATTGCTGCTTATTCCTTGCTTTTAGGGCCTTTCCTCTCTTCCTTCCCTCCTCTGAATTTTGGAGTTCTTCCCGTGCAGGCTTTTGAAAAGACCTGAGATAACACTTTTGATCCAGGTAAGAACCCTGTCAGTAAGAACCTTAGGTCACCTGAGATTAGCCAAGCAAGGAAGAGGGGGTGGCTGCTCACGGAGAAGAGTGCGGGAAAGTTGTGCTGGGTGAGGAAATGTGCTGGTCTGGCAGCAGTCCAGCTCTTCGCACTCCGGAGTGTTGACAGAGGTGCTCAGCTCCCTGCCAGCCCAGCCTCACGGGCTCCTTTCTGAGTGTGAACAAGTGAAAACGCCAGGGCAGCGTCCAGCAAACTACCCGAGAAGATATTTGCCTCCAGTAGCTGGGAATAGCTGGTTTTTTAAATGCGGTGGACACGGCTCATTGTTGTCATTGGCTGCAAGACAGATTTTCCTCAATGGCCTCGCTAAAATAGGTGTATTAAATGTCGGGAGGGGCGAGTTAAAAGCAGAGGAGTGGCAATTGTAAACATGCTCAGGTGACCCTGCAGCTGGGAAAAACTCTTGGTAAACCATTGTGAGCCTCCAGCACGGACAGAGGTCAACAGTGCCTTTGCCTCTTTGTCTTGTGCCTCTGCCTGGGTGCTGCTTCAGCATCCCCCGGTGGGCAGGGTGGCAAAAATCGATGTTCTCCGTGTGTTTTAGCTCTGAGTCTGTGGCTGTCCCGGCTGCCCGGGCTGACTCACAGTGTAGAAATACCGAGTAACCACATTTATGTAAACAGAGCTGTTTGTTTTCATTACACTGTTGCACATTCAATTTTTTTTCTCGTTTATCTCCAGGCTGGTGTCTTACAGCGGAGTTTTCAGTGTGGTTGGTGTATATGGGTAAAAAAAGAGGGCTTCTATAACTCTCTGCAGATCAGTTTCCAGATGGAATTTTACAAACCCCTTTGGAAAGAGAAAAGAATCATGTGCTGAAGCCGGTAAAATGACAATTTTATTTCCTTAGAAAATCAAATTATTAACAAAGCTGGACTATGTAACAGTCCTGTTACAAAGAACACACCTTTTAAATAGCTTTAGGGAAAAAACACTTTAACCATATTTTAAGTAAAAAGAGAAAAATGTGGTTTTTCCCCCTCCTTTTCACTGGTAGAAGTATAAGAAAGCTTAAAAACTTTCTGCTGTTATAAAAGAATGAAGATATCAGGCTCCACCTTTCCCTAGATTGTGGGCAGGGTGTACGGCCTTTCGTCCTTCAAATTTGGCATAATTTTTTCTTGATCTTAAAGCTATTTCTTCAGCTGCAGGTTTGTTCCAGCCTTCCTAATGTATTTTTGTGACCCCCATGGAATATTAGCACTACCTGGATGTCAGCTGTGGACTTCTAACAAGAAAGTGTTACACTTGCAGGTCTTTTGATTGTGAAAATTAAATTGCAGTGTTTAAATCCAGTGCATATTCTTTTCTAAATTTTCTTAGTTTTTCTTTAGGCTGTTATTCTATAAAGCCTGGTAACAGTGCTTTAGAAGAATGAATTTATTGCTGATCTTTTGTAAATTGGAAGGAAAGTGGAATTGTGACTGGTGGGAAAACCAGGGGAAAGTTTAGGAATGTCTTCTGTGTAGGAGGTGTGGGGTGTGAAATTAGACATGAGAAATGAGGGATCCAGAAAGCAAGGAGAGAGGCAGGAAAAATAGGGAAGTCATACTCTTAAATGTAAATGTGTTTTTCATCTGAGTCCCACTGGAAGCAACAAAGTACTTTAAAAATAAATAACCAAAAGCACAGTTGTTCTTAAAGCTCATCTTATTTTATCGTCGATCTTTTGCTGACATTGTTTTCTTATTGACGTCAGTGGAGGTTTCAAAAGCAATTGAAAGCAGCTGTCTGCCTCAAATACACATTGAAGTCATCAGGAAAAGTGGTACAGAGTCTTTCCCTGGAATATACTTGAGACTAGTCCAATATGTCTTTTCATCACAAATTTTAATCATCAGTTGCTGGCTTCGTTTATATTTGCTGCAGTGGGACTAGAGCAGCTGTATCAGATAAGGGTGCACAGCAATATAGAACTGGCTTTGCCAGATCCATCAAACTCACTTCCATCTTAAATGCAGTGTTAGTTGGTTTTCTTTCTTTTCTCAGGCACTGTCAAGATTTCTTCTCTTTTATTATTTTAGAGGATTACTTTCTTTTGAGGAAATAAAGTTCAAAATCCATTGATGTATTTTCTTACAGCTATTTGTGCTGATATTTTGTGCTAGTGTGTTAGGTTAGATGATTTCTAAGCAGTGAACCTTCATTGCATAAATAAAATTATATATATTCACTTTAAAAATTGATTTTTCTCTCCCCCCCCTCCCAGGTGACACTGGGAAAAGGTGCTTTACCTGAAATCATCTTGTTTCTACAAGGAATCTTATGACTGCTGCTGTTTTTGCAGTCTGTGCATGGTTAAAAGCATCTCATGCAGAGAAGCACAAAGGATCTGAACTAGTACATGAAGAAAAAGGACTATTTAACTTAATATATAATGGAGTACAAGGGCATCATGTTCAGGTGAGGGTCGGTGTGCTGTAGGCTTTGGTAGTTTAAAACCACTTCCTTCTCGTGTTTCTAAGTGGGGAAGAAAAGAACATTGCCCAAAGGAGGCTGGAGATCACTGCAAGTGCCTGAACCCAGCTGGAGGGCAGTCCTCTGAGCTAGAGTCAAAACATAAAGGGAACATTAAATCTCATATACAGCTCGGTTTGGGAAGGAGAACACTCAGGAATGCCTCAGAGGGGGTAAACAGACATTGCCACAGAAATTCAGCACCAATAAATAAAATACAAAATGTATTTGATTACAGGATGGGTATGTTTCTAGGTTCTTTATATCTTCCTGGACCTGCAGAGGGTGCACAAAATCTGCACACTGCTTAGAAGCAGCAGAATAATTTCATTCTCCTTGTATATTTTGCTCCTCTGGTAACTTGTAGCAACACTTCACCAGCAGCAAGATCCTCACTAGAAACTTCATTGTAACAGAAATGGAGATAAAAGCATTTGTTACTACAATTAGGGCTGTTGCCGTTCAATTTGCAGAAGTCTTTTATTCTTCCATATCTGAACCTAGTGCCCAGCAATTCTCTCTAGCCTAGTGCAATTTGGTCCCTTTTCATCTTATCTCTTTCCCTAATAATTTGCTTTCTGTTTTTCTGCTTTCTGTTTGATTTTAATCTGGGTATTTCTTCTGGCTACCTGTTTCTGTTGGAATTCTTGCTTCCAGCTTTAAGTAGTATTGTTCACGTCATGAAAACAGTGGAGGTAAATGACAAACTACACAGTTTTGGTTACACATTTTATTTTCCCATGATTCCAGCAGCATCTAGAATAACAGAATAAAACACCTGAGACATTATTTTGATTTCACTTCATTTATTTTCACTGATTTAGCAGAGGGAGAAAGTGTGACAACAATGTTTAGGGGACAGACTGCTTTTAAAGTGTAGGGGTTTCTGGGATAAAGCTTTTCTGCTTTCAAAGAAAGCCATTCTGTTCTGCAAATCAAAACATGTGTTTAACTACCACTCAATTAGGGAAAAAAAAAATCAAACTTAAAATACCTGTCAAGAGAGGGGCGAGAAAGTTTTAGTGTGTCATGGTAAAACTTGTCTAACTTGTTTGACTTTCCATGTTTCATAATAAGAATTTTTTTGTGTGTGTGTTTATTTTTGTTCATTTGTGTTTGGGTTTTTTTCTTTTTCTTTTTTCTTTAATTCATAGCTCTCTTCATACCAACTGGGAAAGGGCTGGATTACAATATTGTTGGAGGTACAGCAGCTTCCAGGATTGGCAGGATTTACATGCTAAGCCTTTGTGCAGGAATGAATGGGCACTTTTTGGTCAAAAAAGTGGGGTTCTTTCTAAGCAAATCACTTTCATTTTCTGGCTGTAACAAAAACTTCTTTTGCAATGACCTGCTTGTATCTCATCTTTGGGTTGATGGGGAGAAAAAAAAAATCAACCTGGATGTCAAAAGGCAAAATTCTGCTTGTGCCAAGGCCCAGCACAGATCCTCAAGTTCACTGTGGCTGCAGATGGTGGTGATACTGGAGAGAACAGATAATCCTCCTTGAGGCTTGTCCTGATCCTGCTGAAAAACAATAGGAAAGCTTCATCCTGCCTCTGATTCCTACCCAGTGCAAGCCTTTTGGTCAGGAGTTTCAAAATCAGTTGCTTAGGCAGTGTGATTTGTATTTGGAAATTTTTAGTAACTCTGATTAAGTTTGAGCTTGCAGATTCTAAGATGAAAATGATTAATTGTAAATAAGTAATTTGATTGGAAGATGATATTAGGATAATACTGCAGTAGCTGTATTGACACCATAATGATAATCTCATTATGTTCTTTGATTCCAAGAATTTCAAGATTTAGACCTGCAAGGAAGAACACAGCATCATCATTGTATCATTTGGTAGGCAAGAGAAGCACTACTCTTCACAAATGAAAGATTAAGGGCTGGGGGCCTGTTGTGTACCCATCTGCAGTTCTAAACCAGTGATATTTATATTTGAGTAATTTGGAGAGAGGTGTGTGAGTAGCTGCCTGCTCTGTGTGCAGCAGGGCAGCCCTACCTCCTCCTGGAGGGGAAAGCTGGGTGTAAATAAGGTTCAGTTCCTCACAGGAGCATGCACTGCAGGCAGAGGAAACACTGATGATGGAGCTCATTGCAATCCATGGCACATTAGGTGCTGGATGCCTGAGGATCAGGGGATTATTTTGTGGGCTTCCTTGTTAATTAATCAGAGATAAACAGGGGAGTGAGAGAGAGCCTGGACAAAGGAACACCTGCTGAACAAATAAACAGTGCCTTTAGATTTATTTATGTGCATGGATGTGGGAGGATCACCTCCCTGAGCAGCCAGCTGTTTCTTCCCTTCGTGCCCCAGGAGTGGGTGGCAGGGCTGGCTGGTGAC
>VZRX01011949.1:1183-23076 GCA_013398075.1 Notiomystis cincta
TGATAAAGTAATTCTGTGCTTTATTTTGACAAATAAAACATCCTGAAGTCAGTTGATGCTACAGATGTGATTACTTACAGATTTACAGAAAAAAAAACATTAGAAAGCCTGAAATCTGAAATTCTGGTCCTCAGAGTCAATGCCTTTTCTGAACATCTGCCTTGAATAATTAATTTCTTAAGAAATATTTAAATATTGGTCTTTGTGGACTGCTTCTCAAATAAATAATTTTCCCCACTTCCATTTTCTAGTATGGAGATGGTTCTTTCTTTCCAAACCAGAAAAAACCAGAGAAATTAAAAAAAATTAAGAAAAAAAAAAAGAGAAATTGCTAAAATGAAGGTGTACAAATGAATCTCTCTAGAAAATGTGTTTGCTTGCTTTGATATTGCCTCACCCATCTGTCTTGTGCTGCAGTATCTCAGTCCCCTTCTGATCATAACAGTATTTTGAAACCTTTAAGAATATGGTATAAAATGTAATTATAAGAAATGAAACCTCTTAGGTGAGTTAGAAAATTATATTCTTTGCATAATCATGGTTGTTGTGCTGTATACATTGTTTCAAAATTAAGTGTTACAAGACTTAGATATCTAAGCTTTTGTGGCTTGAATTTCATAAAGGAGACTTTAAAAGTATTCTAATAAGCTAAAGTATACTAATAAGGTTTAATCTTATGACTGCAAACAGAAAGTCTACTAATTAGACAGATAAGCTATAGAGATAATGTGCTACTTATCTTATTGGGAACTAATTATGCAATTTAAAAAAAATTCTAGGCACAACAGTGAAACCAGCTTATCTGATGAAATATTCTACAAAAGTAAATAACTGAAAGACACAATAATTATTCAGCATTTCCTATGTATTTTCCTTTTTCCTCTATATTATGGCAAGTTTCTCATGTCTGTTTGCATAGCAAGATCACTAACTAAATGAACAAATATTTTATTCTCCTCTTTGCTTATGAAACACCAAATGCAGCTATTTAATTTATTAGATGTATGCAGAAAAAATTATATTAAGGTATTGCTCCTTGGTCTGGTAAAGTAACAAGCACAGGTTCCTGGGCAGAAAAGGGGCTTTTAATACCATCAGTAATTTATGAAGACCAAGCAAAACCTTACAACTAGGCTTGGTTTTGGGGAGAGGAAACCGTGTAAATATTATTCCAGATGAGAGTAGTAACTTAAAGCTATTTTAAAAGACAGAAGAGACCAAACTAAGCAAAACAGGTCAGAGACAGGATCAGCAAAACTAAATTATACAGTAAATCTGGGCCAGCAATGAAAACCAACATGTGACTTTTTTTTCAGCTTGTTAATGGCTTTGCCATTGTTGCAGCATTATATCAGACCACTGGCTGGAAAAAAGAAATGCTGCTTTATAGTCAGAAAAGATGATGACTGGTGCAGCTGCATCTCTTTGGAGGCTGACAAATTGAGGCTAACAAATTCAGAAACTAGTGCCCACTCTTTTCAGCTGGTATATGGCACCACAGAAAAACTCCCAGCCTCTTTGGGGTTTCTCACATGAGTTGCCTTATGGGACCCTGTGGCAGAAACAAAGAATGATATTGCAGAAGTAGGGATGATCTTGGAAGTAACACCTATCACTAACCACCTGCAGTGATTTCTGCTATTCAGGGAGGGAGGAAAAACACTTTTCTGTATTGAGCAGGATAAAGACTTGTGTTAGAATGAACAAAAGATACAAACTATTGTCATCTCCCTATGGTCAGAAAATGCCAGTTTCCTCAGCATTTTCTCACTGACATCCCAGTGCTTGGTGAAGTAGAAACCATGAGCAGCCTCAGTGGGGTAAGCAGGCACTGGTTACAAGCAGAGCCCTGAGGTCTACATGGCTGCACCTCCAGCAGTCAGCCCCCAAGGGCTCCTTGAGGGATCAAATACATATTTTATAACAGGGGACTCAAGGACAAGTCTAAGAAGGATTTTTTAGAAACAGCTGCACAGCAGGCATCTCTTCTGCTGCCTGTATCCCCAAAGATGTGTCCTCCCACCTAGGCAGCTCTGGCATTTGACAGAACTGCTCCTGGATCTTTCTGCAGGCTTCTCCTGCTCCCAACACAGCACCTTCTCTCTCTTGGATTCTCTCCATCATTCTCAGCAAAGAGCATGAGGTCTGCCTCAAAACCATGGATCAAACACACATAGTCACTCTCTCTGAGGAACATCCCAGTCCATTATTGCTCTCTAGATGCATTAGGGGAAACACAGTGCTGCATACCTGCATTTCCAAGCAATTCCAGGGCAATTACTTTGTGCTGTATTACTTTTCTGTCTGATCCAGCAAGTTTGAATCAGTGTACAAGATAAAGTCATGCCTAGAAACTACACTCCAGTATGGCTTGACTAATATTGCTGAAGACAGAGTGGTCCTTGGGCTTAAACAGCAACTTTAAATCCGTCAGCTTGGTTCAAAAAATGGAGATGACATAAACTTTTTTCAAAACCAGAATACAGGAACTTGCATCAGCATATATATGCATGTACACATCAGCATGTGTATGATTAGAACAGAACTTTAGGAAAGAATAAGCTCAGCCATTGTTATCCAGTAAAATGTGGTCAGTCTGCTTATGATTGCTTCTTAATTTGCCACTTTCTTTCAAACTTTGCTAATTGTGTGAATATGAAACTGTCAGAGTCAGACTGCAAGAAGGCTGCTTGGTATTGTTTTTAAAATATTTCTTCATTGCAAAGATTTCATGTAGTACCTTGTAAGGTTACAAGTCTAAATATTTCTGATGGAGCTCTGCATATCATGCATGTCACCAGCCACAGCTCCTATTCTGCAACAGTGATTGGTATAAAAGATCTACTGGGCACATCCACTGTAATCCAGAACTTTATCACTTAAGAGATAGGGCCAGACCCTTCATAAGGAAAAATCAACCTATTACATGAGCTAAGGACTTGACTCGTAGATGATCATATGAATGATGAGTCCTCTATTCTGCTAATGGTCTACAGTTTGTAAATATCCAGGAAAGAAGTAGCTTCATCTAATAAAAGAAAAAAGTAAAACCTGAAAAAAAAACATTTGTCAGCACCAACTGCCTCCATCACGTCAGAGAAATATTCCCAAATTAACCAACAGTTACTCAGAGTATGACAAACAGAAGAAAAACTATTGTATTTAATATTATTTTGTTACCTTAGCAGAATACTGCACATCCTCAATCCCAAGACATTTATTATAGTATCCATGTCATTATAATGGCAAGTATTCTGTGAGGAAAAATAGCTACTTGGAGTTTTGGGGGATTTCTGCTAGGAAAAACCAGAAAGTCTGCCTAATTTTCTTTTCCCAACAGTCTCATCTTGTTGTGGATACATTAACTGTATTTAGTGACTCTGCCATTATAGCATCTGGTTACAACATCTGTGGAGATTATGCACATAATCAATTCACATAATCTAGGGAAGAGCAATCAATGAAAAGTGGCTAGGCCTTGTCCAAGATCATTCATGGCTCACCCTGTGTTTCTCCTTTCCCAGCCTAGTGCTTAACCACAAACTCTCTGTGCCACTTACCAAAGTGCTTCAAATGGACAATAACTCTGTAGGAATAAATCACTAACATTTCTGTCATGACATTTTGTAATTCTATTGTGTTTTTACTGCTATGAATCATATTTTGCAAATGTAATAAGCATCTCTTAATAGAATGACCTTTTCTACGAGTGTGATATTAAAACTTGTGATAGGTACTATATGGTGTATCTCTTATTTTAAATATACACAGTTTGAAAGTCTCAATTTACTTTCAGTCTTTTTACTTTTAAATCAAGGAAATATTTTTTAAGGTTAAAAGTGCCACAGAGATGGCTGCTGTGCAAAATAATTTCCACTGTCAATGGTTATTTACAAGTCACTCAAAATACTCACCTTTCTAATGACATTTTCCATATTGGTCCGTGCATAAAAGTGAACTCTTTAAGAACAGCTAAATAAAAACTTATGCACTTTCTGAGAGAATACTTCTGACCTTTGCTTTTGTTTTAGAATCTTTGTTTCTGCCTCCTGGACTACCTACATTATTTTATCCCTACACTATACATTGCCTCCGCTGGTTTTCAAGAGTATGAAAACACGAGTAGTTTTATGCTTTCAAAAATAAAAATTAAGAAACAATGCAATTTAACTGGGAGAACCTCATAACTATCATAATAATAATTTATTATTCATAATAATACTAGTTTTTAAAAGAGTGAAAGATTGTGCATGTTCATTTCAAACTTGTTCTGCCAGCTTTGCAAAAATGTTGGATGAATGTTGATTGATTGAGGGATCAGGAACTCAAACACTGCTTTCCTCTATCTTTTCAAATCCAGGGAATAGTGGAAGAAACAGGAAGACCCAGCTGACCGACACCTGGCTCTGAGACCTGTGTTAACAGGAGAATTTTGGGGGTTTTGATCGTGGTTAGTCTACAAGACCCCAAACTGGCTGACAAGAGATGGGGTGCTCATCTTTCCTAACGGGGAAAGAATTTTTGCACGAGCAGGATTTTTGCAGGACTCCTTGAAAGAGCTTTAAACTAGGTCTGAAGGGGAAAGGGATAAAACCAGGCTTGCTAGAGATGAGCCTGGGGATGGCATGCCAGTGTTTTAGAAAGGCTGTGCTAGTGAGGTCCTTCAGCATGCTCCACAATGTATTGATTACACTGGAGCACATCTGAAATGTCCCTGCACTAATGCACACACATCCTAGCCCTCTCAGTGGGGGCAGGGGAGTGTGACAGCAAAGGCACAAGGGTTGTTGACATGTTGGAAACCACAGAAGTACCTCAGAACATTCACTCAGAAACTAGGGCCTCACCTCCCAAAAAAGGTGTCAGGGTCAATAGCCCACTTGAAATGTCTCTACACCAACAAAAACAAGAGATGGTGGAAATCATTGAGAGGACTTAAAATGTTGATAATGTCAAAATTATAGACATATGGTAGGATAACTCACTTGACTAGAGTGCCTCAGTGAATGGCTATAAGCTCTTCAGAAGGGATAGCTGACGAACAAGAGGGGTACTTCTGTGGAGTTAGAGAGTGCTTTCATTATCTAGACCTTGATGATGGTAAGGGAAGGGTTGAGCATTTATGGATAGGATCCAGAGGACAGATTATTAACGTATCAAGGGAGGAGCCTGTTAGAGATGACCCAGTCAAGGTGAAACAGCAGATGTATTTTAGAAGCAGCTGTGAGAATTCTCATGACTCAGCCTTGTTCTCAGGGAGGATGTCAATTTCCCAGATGTCTGCTGGAAATCAAACACAATGGAGAGTAAGGTTCCTGGAGTGTGTGGAAGATAACTTCCTGCCACAACTGATGAGAGCCCAGCTAGGGAAGGACCCTGCTGGACCTGTTGTTTGTGATTAGAGAAGGGCTAGTAGGTGATGTGACTGTCAGAAACTGTCTTGGGCATAGGTGGCTATGAAATTACATAGAAGTAAGGAGGGAGGGCAGCTGAACGGCTGCCTTTGACCTCCAGAGGTCAGACTTTTGCCTGTTTCTGGGTCTGATTGAAAGAGTCCTTTTGGGAGGCAGTCCTGAGGGGCAAGAGACTCCAGGAAGACTTGACACGGAGAGCTGAGACCCTCTCAACATCCTCACTAGGGGTAGCTGAGGGGCCAAATTATTTCTAAGAAATAGATACTTTTTTCCCGCATTTTTTAGTCGAAGAAGGCTAGGACTGCACAGCAGCTTTGCTTTATCTTCAAACTCCGTGACTCCGTGACAGGATTTCTGACCTTGTACAGAAAGTTGGATACCTCATTCAAATTCTCTGCTCTGTGATTTCCTGTTCTGTAACATAAAGCTAAAATTTCAGTAAATTGTGAGTACAAGAGTTGTTATTGTTGACATGTATCTGCAAAAAGTTCTCTTAATTTTACCATAAACTTCAGAAAATTATGAAATACAGATTTTCATTTACATATGCTTATTAGGCAGTTCTCTTTATTTTCTGTGTCTAGTAACAGATTTTCCTCCAATTGTTTTTTCTTCTTTATTTGTTTAGCATTTTTTTTCCTGCTTCTGGGTTCTTTAAAAAGGGCAGAAACTGCATGTGATTCTATATGGTATGATATTTAAGAATTAATGGCATTTTTTCCCATTTTAGACTCGAAGGCTTACATAGCTCTATAGTTATTACCACTTTGCACTAAAACACTAAGGCTCTGATCAATTGAAATTTGCTCAGTTAGGCCCTAAAACACATTCTTCTGAGGAAAATGTGATTTAAGGAAAAAATCTATAGATGCTAAAAAACTCTTTAGCTGAGCCTGGCATTTTGCTTTTTAAATATTAATTATACTTTGGGCTTCTTCTTATTTACATGCTTAAGTGCTTGGTTGGGGCAAAAAGGGTACTATATTGTCTTGAGGAAGCCACAGAGCAGCTTTGTTAGATAAAATTACTTGCAGATGCTAATTTTTGGCAATTAATATTATGAATTCTTGTCACAAGGGGCTCAGGGAAGGCACTTCCAGGTTGCTACTTATCTCTATAAAATGAAGGAAAATGTCAGGAGTGGCAGGCCCACTGAGAGGATCATTTTTGTGAGGGAAAGAAGTGAGAAATGCTAAAATTACCATATTTATGGACATTGTAGAAAATGAAAGTCTGAATGAGCTGCTCAGTTTATAGATAGTGCTAAAGATTTTTTAAAACTTTCTAGGTAGCCTCATATAACATAAAAGCAGCAGCTTCTCTCAAAAATAATGCATTAGTAAAAATCTTGAAGTTTAACATGGTTTTGCTTATAACTACTACTGCCTATGACTAGTAATCATAGAGGGAGAAAATAGTACTTTTTCAAGAGAAATTCTCTATCATTTGCAAATTCCTGTTGTAGAGTCTTGTGTTTGGGGAGGTTACAGTGCCCATTTTCCCTCTTGTGTTCTCCTCCAAGGCTGAAAAAAAAAAAAGTTGAAAAATGTTGTGCAAAAATTTATTTTATCTTTCTTAATTCCAGAGCAAACAATTTGTACTCTCACCATGTGTGGTGACTGGACACCAGCCAACAACTGAGCACACGCAGCTGGTCATTCCCACCCCACACTTAGCAAGACAAGGGAGATAATAGAGCAAAAGAGAGAAAGAAAGCTCAGTGGTCAAGATAAAGACTTTAGCACGCAAAGGAAAGAAGAAGAAAGAAAACCCCAACCCCAAACAAAAAGTAACAAAGTGATTATTCACCACATTTCACAAGCTAGCTGATGCACAACCAGTTTCCAAGCAAGACCTACCCAACCTAAAACCACCCTCCCCTCCTTGATGAGCATGATGCCATAAAGTATGGAATATCCCTTTAAATAGTTTGGGATAGCTGTCCTGGATGTGCCCCTTCCCAGGACCTTGAGCTACTGTGAAGAAGTTAAGTCTGTCTCAGTCAGACCCTCATGAGCATTAGGACAAATTCCAGTAATGTGTTAAATTTTGAGTGAGTTTTTTTTTCATTCCAGTGCTGCTAAACCTAGAAAAACCATAGTAATTCACTTTGGCAATACTGTCATGCAGAGCCAGAACAGGGAGGAGGACAGTACTCAAAGAGTCGTTCACACTCATAAGCTCTTACACTGCAGGGGCAATTACAAAGTCAGATCACTATTTAGTGTGTCTTCTCTGTCTTGGGCTGGCACTGTGGGATAGTAGTGTGCAATTTAGGTGAAGCAGCAGCTACAGAACAACACTTTTCTGTCTGTGTGGTTTTTGGGCCAGAGCTACAATGTGATTGTCATCCACCTGGTCACATAGTTATACACCAGCATCTGTAAGAGGTCAGACTGGGACAGCAGTGTTTCTGTCTATCTGGTTTAACATTTATGAATGGCAATTAGACTTAATAGTTCTACAGCACGCAATCTTACTTCCTGAGGTCTCAAACTCTGATATTATTTTTCCTGGCAGATTAAAAGCAAGAGCTGTGTAATTAAAAGGACATCTCAGTAACATGAGGCAAATAGAGTGGAGGGACAGAGAGTAAAACAAATTGATTTCAATGACACTTTGTTTTTCAAATTAAAATTATTAAACTTGTGACAAAATTACCTCTATAAACTGTTACATCCCATTCTGCTTCTGCTATACTGATTTCCTTGGAAATTTGGAAAGAGAATGGTGGAGGACATTCTAATAACTCAGCATGCTTTCGCTTTGCTCCTTCAGAGTATCAGAAACTGGGCATGAGACTAGTGCAGGCTGCCATCAGGGAATGACTGTGGGAAAGGCTTGGAAGGTGATCACTGCTGCCTTGGCCAACCCAGAGATAACTGAGCCCAAGGCTTACAATGCTGAAACTCTGTGTTGCAGAGCCATGATCCTGTGTGCCTCAGGCGCTCTCTGTCATCTTCCCACTGAGGTTCAGACTTTGGTGAGGATTTGGAGCATGGATCCAAGATTGGTGTATAGTATGATTAGGGTTGTGTGGTTGTTTTGTCTTTGGTTTTGGTTGGTAGGTTTGTTGAGGTTTTTTTGTTCTTTTTTTTTTTTTTATTCTATACAAAACTGTTGTAGATTAGATGTAAATGATGAAAGGTTTTCAGATCTAGCCAGAAATTAAATATAAACTATGAAAAAACATCTGAACAGAATATTAACAGAGTTTGTTCTGCATCTGACACGACTACATCAAAATGCTACATGGCAGAGAATCTTAATAGCTCATATTGCAGCTGAAGTAATCTTCTTCTCTTCCTCACTGATTGAGGTTCAGGCTGCTTTACAAGAAGAGCTAAGATGTTACATTTCCACGTATGTGCTTACAGGTGTTACCTGTTCATATAATTTTGTTTTGCTGGATTTAAAAATCACACAGAGCAAAACAAGTATTTCTTATTCCCAGGCAGCCTTTGTTATTGTGCAGCTTATCCGCCTGCATGTTAATAAGGCTACAATATTCAGACTTTATCAAATAATGCTGTGCTACCTCTAGATAATACAAATGTCACTGATTATTTCCTAGGTCTAAATATATTTGGTATAAGCCTAACAAAAATATTACTACTATATAAAAACTGTTATGCTGTTCAGTTCTTCTTCCCATGTTAAATTGGACTGCCCCAAATATCTGCCACTAAGCATCAAACTCATGCATATGTCTGGCTGAGTTGACTGAAGGTTCCTCCTCCGGTTAATATTAATTTTCTTATAGCTAATAGTATTTTAAAAAGCAAGCAAAATCTAACAAGACTCAGTTCATTATTACTTCTTTTCAAATACTAGATAATACTATTTTACCTCTACTTGCTGGTGATTTTGTTTTGCAATGGATGTGCCTTTAGGAATCCAAAATCACTCCAGAATTTTGAACAACTGGTTTACACATTTAAACTTCCACTTTTATTCATACAGTGTTTGAATTACATTGTAGTTCTCTTTCAGGCTAGAAACTGAGACAGTTTCTTTAAGTGACATTGTGTTAGTCCTGCAGATGAAAAATGACACCTGAAAGGGCCCTGCTGTTGCTGAAACAGGACATTAACCTGGAGCACAGACCCAGCCTTTTATTTTCTGTTACATGCTTTCACAGCACTGATCTGGAATGGCCAAGCTTCAAAGGAGAGCACTGCAAGAAACACTTTATCACAGCCCCCTGCCCCGTGCACTAAGCTGCATTTCAGGGATGTTAAGGCTGCTTTCAGGATGAGGCATTTGTGTATTTAATACGCTGAAGTGTGACCAGTTATCAGTTTCAGTGTAGCCACTTGAGAAGAGGAAAGAAAACAACCGATTATTGTCTCGACAGGAATTAATACTTCCCAAGGAACTCATATTAAACATTTCAGTGAATATAGCAGGTGAGGCCCAGGACTAAAAAGACAGTGGCCTTGTCTTTTACCAGTCTAGGAGCCAGTGCATAAAACAGATATGCAGGAAATTTGATACAGCCTGCTGCAGTAAATGTAGCAGTTCAAGGACCTTTTTTAAAAACTGATGACTTAATGAGTTCTACATGAATATCCATGCTAGATCCTAGTCAAGAAGCCATTCCTGGGCACTTATTTTGATAAGGACAATTTCAGCAGTGTTTCTCACATAAACGTGGCTGCCAAGGTTTGCTCAACAGTAGTGGAAATGACACTAAAACTATTCTCTTACTGAACCAGACACATATGAAGGTACTGCACTCACCCAGGACATTAAGCCTTGAATAGCAGCAGCTGCTGAAGACCACAGAACTGTTGCAGGTGGTAGAAATTCCAGTCAAGATAAGAGAAAGAGAACATGAGGTGAGTTAAATTTTTTTGTTAAAAGTAGTTTTTCACAGGGATACTTTACTCATTCAAAATGCATGGAATCCTTCCTTCGCTGTACCTCACATGAGACTACATAAAAGAACTTTTCCAGCTCCTCATGATGTGGCACTACATAACATGGAATTTGTACAATTTGGAATATTTTGCCTGCTTTGAAGCATTTGCTCTTGATACTTAGCATCACATGAACCTCCAAGTAAAAGGAAAGTAAGCATCCTCTATACCTCAGATTTCTCTTCATTTTATGACAATTTCCTGTAATTTTCAAGAGTGCCTGACGACAGAACAGTCTGGTGAGGCGAGGCATGAAAATGCTTTCTGGTTCCTCTGCCCTGCCCTGCCCTGGTTAAATAGTGCACTGAACTGGAAAATTGATACAGATAAAACTGGCCCTGTTTATCTATAGGGCACATCATATTTGAACTGGTCAGTGATTCATGTTTAACCAGATTAAAGTTAAATCAGCCATATTTTTTCTCCCCTCATCCCACATGAAATGGATTGTCTGTGACTCTCAGCTGGTCGTAAAAGTATTGTACAAAAATTTCTCACAATGAATTACATGGGAAATGTGGAATATCATGAAAAAAGGTTAAAAATAATATGAAAATAGCCATGTAGTGTCAAGGATACAGATATATCAATGCTATAGCAATGATTTCTTCTTGGCTTTTAAAAACTCATTGTTTTGAAATAACTTATTTTGAAATACAGATGACAATAATCAACTTTTCATAGCATACTTACACTTGCTTAATGAAAATATTCTTAAAGAAATACTCCACTGTTGAATAAAAAAATTCAGTTTAGAATTTGTACTTATAAGAGTGATAGCAATATTACATGCCTTGGTATTTTTCTTCTTTCATTAGATGACTATAAGAAAATAATCCAGCAAAATTTACTAAAATTTAAATACGCAATAGAGTCTTGCATTCCTTGACTGATTTCTCACTCTTGGGGATTTCTCTTTCGCTCTATGGAAGACTTCCTTAAGATCTGCCAGCTCTGTTCCACTCCCTTATCCCTGAGGGCAATCTTCCAGGGAATTCCACTGACTTTCTCCCTGAAGAGTGGGAAGTCTGGAAGCTCAAGGGCCCAGCCTCACTCTTTACCTGATCCATACCCCCCAGGGCTGTGAACTCTACTGATCACCATCACTGCATCCCAGGTTGTCTCCAGTCTTGACATCTCCAGTCAGCTCTCTTAGGTTGGTGCAATGGAGTTATGTCATGGGTAGTGAATTTCACTTTCACTGAAATCTCTGCTTTGAAGAATAAAAAATATTTTGTGAAAATCCCACACTTTAGATGTGAACTCACTGAAGAAGTTCACAATGTATTTTTGGAAAGTAATAGCAGTATAATACTTATGACCAATTATAGTTATCATAAGAAACACAAAGGCTCTATAACATTATAACAGATTTTCCTATGAGTTTGTAGGAAAACTGTTTTTGGATTTAAATTTTTTAGCAATGCCTCAATTAAAAAACACATTAATTTTATAGTAGTGGTACACAAATTCTGAATAAGGAAAGAGGTACCTCTAAAAAAGAGCTGTTCAGTAAATAAAATAATCTAAAAAGAAGATCAAAAATGAGTTTTATTCAGAACAGTATTTGAAAATAAATGATTAATTAATAACGTTATTTTTTCAACTTTTAGTGTTTGCTAGTAAAAACAGAATAAATTGCTCAGAGAATCTTGGAAAGAACGAATGAATGGTGTGTTTAGGGCAGAGATACTCGTTCATTCACTGGGATGTAATCAAGAGGAAATTTCTCAGCTATGGCAGGTGAATTTAACATCCAAAACAAAGTATTTGAATTCATCTTACCATAGCTTGTTTGTTCCTCATTTATTGCTACAGTGAGTCACTCTTCCGCTCATACTTTAGCCCCTTTTAGGATGGTAGTCAATCACACTGGTAAAGCATGGAAATGCAATATTCATGATTAGATGGCCAAGCTGTAAACAGCTTTAATGTGTTACTCCAAATGCAGCCTGTTGAACCATTTAAAACTATATCTGTTACTTTGGGGAAAAAGGTGGAATCATCATCACTCACAAGTTACTTGTTTTGCCTGCACTGTTGCTAAACCTGCATCAATCTCTCTTGACTATTTCCCTTCATGAATTAATCATTGGAGGCCATTTCATTTGCAGGCAGCAAACATATTTAATCCATATTCTTCAATATATGGGAAAGGGCATTGAGGAATGGTAAATCATTTCAATAGTGATTTGACAGAGTTGCCCTTAGCTTTCAATGGAGAATTTATTGAAAAACTCACCAGAGTACCTAAGAATTACCTGGTAATTGAGCTAGGAAGCTGTAAAGTAACAATGGATGATCAGCAGCAGCAGTGCTTACATGTAGACATGTCAGATGGATCTAAACCCAAGCTACCTTAAAAAAGGAGAGAGAAAAGACAGCTAGATTATTTTAAAGTTATCAGACTTCTTCAGTCAAAGTATTCTTTGTGGAGATACCTGATAATCACATATATAATAAAAATGTAGCACTTCTTACAATAGTGAGAGGGAGGCAGAAAAAGACAGTTATGACAAGCAAATATCAAATTCTCTCTAGCTCTCTCCTTTTAACTGTCTTGTGCGGTAATTCTCTCTCGTATAAGTGTCACACAGCTGTTCTTGTACAGCAATGTAAAAGGTGAGAAAAGAAATGGTGTTTTACCTTTTTTCAAGAAGCATTTACCCTGCCTTAAGGAAGAGGTCTCCCAGTTTAAACTTGAAGGTTTTGAACTTAAGTATTTAAAGCATACAGAAGAGGAGGAAAGAATTAAACATGATCCATGCACAAGTATTATTTGTCATGCTCATTTAAGTGTTCTCTTTACTCTTCTAAGTGAAACATAAAAAAAAAGTTGGTCACTGCAGCCTTCATGTCTTTCAGAGCAAGAGTTAAAACAATGTGTGGATGCTTTCCTTACCTGGTTATTCTTGCTGATTTGGAATGGTATCAGAAAGTTTTTGACACTTGAGTGACAGCTTGGCAAAAGTTTTAATGACAAAGGAACAAACAAATGGCACAGATCAGCTTTTAATTTCAGATCTTATCTGAATAAACCATAAAAGGTCCACTAGAAATGAGCGGAGTGTTTTTGTTCCAGGAAAATGTTGGTCTGGAAAGAAATCAGGATCAGATGTTAGAGATAATTTCCATGTAACTGGGTAAAGGTCTCAATTGTGAGGGGCTTTTTAAAGTAATGGTCCAGAAAATCCTGTCTCCTTCTGCAGCAATGTCTTTAAACAGGAACAGCATTACAGTCACTCTGACATTAAAGGAAAAAAAAGCTTGTTAGTGTAGTCACAGTAGATCACAGTACCTGTGATCTACCAGCTTTAATTTACCTCAGCAAATTAGTTCTGATTTGTACCAAAGCATGGGAGAAGCATTGCTCTGTTTTATTTTACTAATGTTCCCCATTCAGAGTTTTCATCACATATCATATAGGCCATGTTCACATATGTGAACCATGGCACACAAAATACAGTGAGCAGACTTCATCTCAAGCCACTTCCTTTGCATGGGCCATATTTGCCATTTACAATTAGAAAAGAGATCTGACAGTACAAGTAACCCACAAGTGACCTTTGCAATTATCAACAAAACACAATAAAGGGGGGAAAAGAGTGTTATTGAAAAGTACAAAAAAGATATAGAAGCCAAACTCACTTTCCTAACTCCTACAAGAAGGGGTGGTGCAGTTAACAAAAGATGTTCCCAAAAGACCTCTGAGAGAACTTTTAGGTGCCTGACTGTCAAATTCAACTGAGCAGCCCAAGGAAAGTGTGTAGCTAGGAAGTCCTTACAAGGAAAATCCTCCTCTGAGGGACACTGGGGGGTCCAGAAATCGCTGTCCTGTGCTGCACTCCATATCCAGACCAGACAAACCAAGTAAGATACGTTGAAAGCTATTTAACCCAGTGCAGGTCCATTAATTTCAATACAACTCTACCAATTTATGCTGTTTAAAAGCTGATGTTACATAAACGTAAAAAACCCTCAAATTAGAGCACAAGCAGTGATAAATGCCACTTAGGCTACCTGGGGGCATTATTTTCCCTTTTATACTTCTTTAATTAAACATGTATTTTTTTCTTACCACAAATAAATAAATGAACTAAAGTCATTGAGTCAGCATCATAGAAGAGGAAATAATAAAATTAGGAATGTTTGATGCAATTTTAATGAAGGTGCAGAAAAGACTACTATGAAAATGTACTGCAACATTTCTTCTAGCTTTCAGCAGCAATTGTTCAGTAAATTGAAAGTATGAATAAAATGATGCTTTTTAGATTAATCTCTTTTTTTTCTTTACTGCAGTTATAGTACGCACTCATGGCTAACATTTCATTAAGTCTTATTTCTGAAAAGACAACAATTTAAGGTCCCCATGCAATCCTGTAAAACTAGAGATGATTATGGACACTACTGCTATGTCATGTAGTGCTTGGGATGCAAGGGTACATTTTTTTCTGAACTCACAAGGACTAAACCATACTTTATAGTTTGCATCTGAGATTCATTCTCCTGAATTACTTTAGTGCAGGAGATATCTATTAGGTATTTTAATGGTTTTAAGCACTTTGTGAAATACTACTACAGTGCACAAGCATGATTTATTACATGATGCTTGGCATCAGGATATAGAAGTTGGAACAAAGAAATGACATATGAATCATTAAACTGAAACATAAATAGGTTCAAAGAAGCCTTTGAACTTCTTAACTTCTAAAGGTTCATGGTGTGCTTCAGAATAGCATCAATCTAATTTCAACAAAGGTCAAAAAATGCAGAGTCCCAGCCAAGGTTTGGATCTGATAGGTTTGTGTCCTCTTGTTCTGAGAGAAATTGATTTAGTAGAATGCTAGAACCTGAACTGGCTCTCCCAATCATAACAGATGTGTTATTTCAACTTGCTTTCTCTTGGAGAGTGCAATAACAGCTTTGAATCTTCTGCTAGGACACACAGATTGGTTGAAAATTTTCTGAGTATAATCTAAATTTACTGTGAACACCTGATCCCACGTGGCAGCAGATCAGATACATGAAGACTCAGTATCACTAATTTTCAAGGTTCATTTTGCTATGTTCAGGAGAGGGTCTTTAGTACAATTTTTACTTTTCATCACCAAAAATGACAAATTTTGCATTCATATTACGGTGCTTATCAAATACTTTTACTGAACTAGCAGGTCCAAAGTGGGAAGAAGAGATATCCAGTTCTTCTCTTCCTAAGTCAGAAACATTGGAGGAAGGTGTCTTTTTGCATTCAGGTAGAGAATTCAGCACAAGGAAGTCGGACACAGAGAGTCAGCATGGATTGGGGAGTCATATCTTGACTGGAAGGCTTAAGATTGTTCACTCAGAAGGAAACATCACACTGTGATACCTCCTTATTCCAGTTTCTCCACAGGATAAAATGTTCTGTTGCATTTCTTCAGTGAAGACTAATCAAGGGTCACTGTCAAATCTGCAAGTCTCTATAGGTTGAAAAAAATTGAGTTTTATAGATGATTTTGCATCAATCGCTGACCGAACCTTTTCCTCCTTCTGTGGGCTGTGTTTATATACAGGTAACTTGAACATCTCTGGACATAAAACCCTCACCTGATTTTGATTTAAAGGTCCATTCATATATTCAAGGCTTTTAAAATAGTTGTCTTCTTTTGAGAGAAGTGAGACACAGTGCTTTTCAAACTATTTCCNAAGATTAAAGGAAAGTTATTAGCAGACTTTCTCCCCTCCCCAAATATTCACATATGTTCAGACTGTTTAATTGAAACTATACCTTCNCACATAGGCAAGCTGCAGCCTCCCAAAAGACTAATTCAGACTGAAAACAATGCCTGATATGTTGCAATTCAAAAGGATCTGGCTTTTTTTTGTTTGACAACTGAAATGACTAATAAAGTAACCTTTCCTTTCATTCCCTTTCCTCCTTGAGAACTCTCAATGTAAGTTCCTGATGAAGACATTTGGGCACCCTCTAATCTAATAGAAACATGTAACATGAAGCCACTAAATACATCCTTTTGCCCCGATACATGTCATGAAATTAAAGTAAATAGATTTAAAACTCTAGCATTGCAGATTATGAAATTAGAAAGCCATTAGTAGCCATATAGAGTATTAGAGAACTAGGCCCCAAAAAGCCATTATGGAGAAATTTCTTGAACAGATAAAAATATATTGATTTCATCCTTTTATTATTCAATAATGTATTTTGGTTTGAGTCCTATTGTTTTTTTGTTTTATCTCTTTGTGCAGCAGAACCTATAGCAAAAAACCTTCTACATTTCTTTTGTCTTTAAGGAATGAGAGAGGAAAAGAGAGTTTTCTACACCAGTATGTAGACTGACATAATAAAGTTTCAGTTTGGACAAAAAGATAACAGTACTATTCAGAATTCTCTTTCAGCTACTAATCATTTGTCTCTGCTTCCTGAAAATTCCCCCTCTTTTCCAGTCCTTCAAGGAATGTAATATAGGGCCAGATTGTACCATTTTGCTAAAAGAAGAGAGAAAGGACAAGCCCAATTCTGAGCTGGTGTCAAGTAATTTTGCTTTGATGAGAAGATTAGACATGTCTAAACATGTCAGTCAGGGGCCAAACCCATTTATGGGCGGGCAAAAAATACAGAAAAACAAGATAGTTTCTTAGGTCAACAGTCCTTTGCAAGACCAGTACATCTGACAGCAATGAGAAAAAATTAAAGGAATAATGCTCTGAAAAAAAAAGATCAAAGCGCAGCTTAGTTTCCATCAGATGTTAACAACTGAAACAACTAGTTTAAGCTATCTCTGTTGTCAAAATGAAAATATCCAGGCCACAGTGTTGTGCATACTGGAAACTGGAAACTCCTTCCCCCCAGAACACAGAAACAAATGAGGAAATTTCAATGGTAGGAAAATGAGAGGCCACTGGTTTCCCGGTAGACAGGAAAGTGGTGGGAAGGACATGTCCAAGTTGCAATTGCAACAGTTGCTTTCTAATAAAATGAAACTTTAGTCAGGTGCAGAAGTACGGGAATAACTGACTCCTTCTGCTGTACTATAATAAATGATCAGAATTGTACAGTGCAGCTTTAAGATGGTGAAGCACTGATAAGACTGGTTGAGAAAAACATGAGCTGAGCCTCTTTCTTATCTTGCACCAGCCTCAAGCAAGGCCTAACATTTGAGTGCCCAAGTGCCTGGAGTGAAGCAGAGGGCTGATGCTCTGATGCTGCCTCGATGAATGAAGCACATGAAGCACCACCGTGCCAAGAGGCACACTCTGCTCACGGAGAAAAACAGCCTTGTCACAAGTCTGGCTCCTTAAGGAGATAAGAGTGCCTGCCTGCAGAGACCTTCTGACCAAGGTCACAGAGCCTTGACTGCTGCCTCAGCACTCTGCAGGAGGATCAAAGTGTTTGTCAGCTGTGAATTCTGACCACAAGAGAGTGAGACACTCATTAAGCCATATTAACATATTAACTTACAGACATTAGCTTACACACTCCTTAGGATGCAGGAAGGGAATGAAGGGAAACCATCCTGAAATGCATGTGTCACTAAAGTCACCAACCCTCCCATCTCATGTGACTGTCCCATCTCCTTGGGACAGGCCAAAATTTCTAGTATACAAGGGGGTCTTCAGGGTAGAAAGGCCCAGAGCAAGAAAATAGTTCTGCTAGCTCCAGCTGGAATGTAAGGGTGTTTATCTCCCAATAATTTGTATACCATTTTTGCAGCATACACTACAAGCAAAAGCCAGTCCCAGTTTCTGACAACTAAGAGTCATACCACCCAATGCACATAACACTATGCTAACTGCTGAGAAAGATTAAATGAACAGCAAAGAGGACTGCCCACAAAAAGGGAGTAGGGGAGAGAAGCAAAGGAAATTATAACATAGTTGAGACAGAGAAGAAAATTAGACAAAAGAATACCATGTGGATTCTTGTTTAAAGCATGCAGATAACACAATAAAGACTGACTACTGGATTGTTGTATTTCAGGTGGAGTCATTGTGGTTTAGAGAAGAAGTTCAGCTCACACCTATAAAAGGAGGGCAGTGGGTGTGAAATAATTTCTATTTAAAGGGTAGAGCAGATATTGCCAATGCTTCAATAAATCTGTTTACCTAAACAAGTGTGAGTGTGTTGTTTTCTGAAATGGGACAATCTTTAGCTCATTCTCATTAAGGCTGGAAAAAAGAGAAGGTAAAGTACTTTGTTTGCATATATTCTGCAAGATCAATGTGTGTTTCATATTTTGCAACCCACTTATCCCTGCAGTTTAAATGAGTCATTACCAAACAGCTCTGGACTTTTATATAAGCAATATACTACTATTTTACTGAGTTGAATATTTTATTTCATTCAGGTCATAATCCAGGGTCCACAAATAGAAAGGACACTTCGCTATTAGTCTCAGTGGCCAACTGATGAATTTGGGCAAGTCTGCAAGGAGGAAGAATGTATTCACTCCTCTGGTCTTTATGAAATGTTTAAACTTTCTTATCAGAAGTATTTATGCTCAAAAGTTGCCCTATCAAGTCTAGTAGGACATAATGAGTTCCAAAAGACCAATAGAATAAATATCACTTTATTACCATCAGCAACAACCTCTCTTACCCAATTTTCTAATTTTTTGGCTTCTGCTTCCTATTGTTCTAACAGAAAAAAAAATGTTATTTTACTTAATAATAGATTTGCTCAATCTTTCTTTAGACATGCTTTTGTCTGATACCTGTTTTATACATTTTTCCCATTTTCCACATAATATAGACATATTCAGCACAACCTTTAAAATACCTTTGTTTTCTTCTAAGTTATAAAATTGCAGATTGCAACAACTATCCTTAATTTCTTTTTCCTATATCTTCATCAGCTGTGAATTGTCACTGAAATACTCTTTTATTTCCATGGCTTATCTTCAGCAGTTTACCTTTTCTATGGAGTTATGGAAAAACTGCAGAACTCTTATCTCAGTTTAAATTGCACATCTGGTATACAACTGTAAATAAGAAAACCTACAATAACTAAGTCTGAGGTCCTGACCTTTCTTACTTAATCAGTTTAAAAAAAACAACCAAAAAACTAAATATGTAGGGCAAAAATACCCATCTGACTGCAGTGAGGTTTCTGTTGTCTCAGTCCCTTCAGATTAATGGATGATCAGCCACTTCAGTGAGAACTTTCTTACACGTGCTGCTGATCCTTAGAAATTCTACAGCAGGGCAGCAGGTAGTCCTGAACGACTGTAATGTTGACAAGACACTTCTGTGGTGCCTCAGGAGAGAGAACCTAACCTCTGCCACTGAGCGTGGTGATGGGTACTTACCCACTACATTCTAAACCTCTGCATTCACCGCAGTCATTTCTACCCTTAAAAAATATCAAGATTATGTTACATACTCATGAAATTAACACCTAACATGATGATAAATAGCTGGGAGTGAAAAAGGGTTATAGCACACTAATTGGTGCTGTCACTATAGCAAATAAAAATTTCTCCAAATGTCAGCAGGTACACAGGGTCATGAATAAGGTTGGCTTGTTTATTCCAGGGAAGAGCAATATGCCTGATGCAATATTCTAACACACAAAATTTAAATGTATATACACAAAGAGCCTTTCTTCATGATAATTAAAAAATTATTTTTATATATGTTTAAAAGTAGAGCAAAACCATTGGCAATGCAAATTGACACAGAAGACAATTGAATTATGTTGAAAGTCTTCCCAATTTTGGACACTGCAAGATCAGTATTGCAGAGTAGTATATGTTCACTGTCTAGATGGATTTCAGCCTCTTGCAAGCATGTCATGGGGGATTTAGGAAGAAAAAATGTCACATGGAGAAGGTCTTTAAAAAGCTTCTTGCAAAATAACACACGAGTTCTTTTACTCATATTTCCCCTATGATTAGAAAAAAAATCAAAGTACCCAAACTCAAGAAAACATGTCCTTAAGAACCCATGAACACCAGGCAGAATGAAAACAAAATATATGTTTATGCACTTTTTGGAATTTTTGAATGAGTTTTATTTCTCAGAACTGATTTATACTCAACCAGATTAACCCTACAGATATATTTTAGCTCTTACAGTGTAAAGATAAATAAGATTAAATAGTCTATGCATTTTGCCTACGGTTTCGTTGTCCTCAAAATTATCTTCTGTAAAATGTACCTTAACATTGAACAATTATAATTTCTTGCTAGAAATTGTCTGGAGGTCAGAGCTAAAAAAAGCCTAAATATTGGATTTTGCATCTCTGGAACTACTTGATCTGAAAATAACACTTCTATAATCTAATTCTTTGGAGGACATATTAATTTTAATAAAACATGAAAATTTCAATACCATTTTTTAAACAAACAAGTAATTTGAAATTTTGTCCTGAAGCAATGTAGTCATTTTCCCATAAGCTAAATATTATTCAAAATATGTCCTTAAGAAAGTATTGCTAAAACATGTTTTAGTTTCAGTTTTTCATATTGGTTACACAAGAAAATTATTAAAATTATACATGTGCAAGACAGCTCTTAGGACTACTGAGTTAAATGGCTATCATTTTGTCTTCGTGGCACAGGATACAGAAACAAATCTTAGCCTGTTTAAAATTGCAGTCCCTATAATAATCACATTTCCCTTACAAGATTTATACCAAATAAAAGTATGTTTGTTCATCTGGGTATTTGTGGGTAAAATTTTCTTTTCACTGTCCATCAGTGTTGTTACATTAAAGATCTCAGTGGTAGAGAAAGTTCTTAAAAGTACTTCCAGTAGGAGTAAAACATTCCTTAATCTCAGAAAGTTGCCACTTGAGCATGCTTTTAATCCTCTACTGTTTATCACGACCAAGAGATCTCTGATTTTCTCACTGATTCTTAGTTAACAAAATTAGGTACAAAAACATCTGATTGTTATCAACATATACAATGCATATTGTGATATCAAAAATTACCTCAATATAAATTCATGCACATTTTCATCTAAATATCACAATTGGAAAAATCATGTACAAACATCTAGAACCCTATCTTTTCATATTAATGCTAAGAGATTTTGTCATGTACTATTTCTAAAATATGGGTTGACATGTAGAAAATTATAATCCATTAAGCATGAGAATAAATTAGGTCAAGAAACATTGCTTACCGTCACTAGTCTGGAATATAAGAAATCTGACTAGCCAAAACTGTTCAGATTACAAAATGTCACATGACAATACATAACACAACAATTATAAATGAAGTATGCAGAATATTAGGCTGGAAGTTGGAAGAAAATTAAATAACAAAATCATGTAATCACTAAAATCATATCTTGTCACAAATATTCAATCACCTTACATCCATGAAAACCAGGATACAGTTAGAAAACAACAGAACAGCCTTTTAGCTGCATCCATATGCCCAGAGATTACTTTTGCCCAACTTTGGACTGTATGTCTTACCTACAAGAACTCAGACTTGAATTCCAAAGTGCCATCTCAGAAAAAAGGATCCTGAAGCCTGGTTCACTAAAGTTTTCTACCTGTAATCAATAGCAATTTAATTACTATGGCACAGATGCAAAAAAAAAAAAA
>VZRX01011949.1:23119-37553 GCA_013398075.1 Notiomystis cincta
TCTCCCTGAGTAGAAGAAAATTATTTTAGCTGGAAATGAAAGAAAAAGTGCTTTATTAGGGAGAAAAATACAAAGTATGTAAACAACCACATTGAGAAGGGATTCTGTATGGATTAGAATAACTACACAAAAGAGATTTTTCTGTCAGTCTGCTCTTTTAGCACACATGATTCTTCTTCTGCTAAATTCCCAACCAAGACATCAATGTTTTCACTCATAGGACAAAATTTCTTTCAATATTTTCAGGTATTTATGTGAGAAGAGTGTACATGCCCAGCACACTGACCTCCACATAGAGCAGCTAAGACATCACCACCTACTTTCTCTATAGACTGCTCATTGTTCATAGAATATCCACAGATTAGTCTGGCACAGAATATCTGGAAAACAAGGATCAAACCACAGGTGCTGAAATTGTTCATGTAAATCACTGAGATATGACTGGCCATGGCTAATTCACACAGTGAAATTTCAAAAAACAATTACTCCAAAAAATTTAAGTCTATGTCTTTGATGGCTCCTTGCCCGCATCTCATCCTTTAATTAAAGAAAATGGTATGTAGAGACATAATAGACTCAGATATAAGTCAATATTTGTAAAGCCCTCTCCTTTGCAATTAAGACAATTAAAGATTAATAAAGACAATTTAAAATTAATAAGCCATAACTTGGGAAGTCCCAAAACATCTAACCAATACACAGCACCAAAAGTTCACAATCCTAGTTGCCTCTCAGAGAGGTGGAATCCTAAGTATCTCCATAAGGATCTTGAAAAAGAGTCCTGGACTTGGTTGCATTTTTGACTGGTTATGAGCCTTGCCTGTGAAGAGCTTGCTTTGTCAGGAGATTGGAAGTACCCTCTGGACTGAGGTAAAGAATTTCTCAGAAATACTCATTCTGCAAATAACAAATATGTGCTGCATTTTGGCAAAAGGCGAAACATTTGGTCATGCTGACCTGAATTTTCTTCTCTTTTACTGAATGATTTAAATTACAAATTCTACAATCAGTTAATGGCAGTGTTAACTAATCAAAAACAACTGTAGGGTTTTGATTATGAAGAATGTAACTATTCTAACTTCTTGTTGTTTTTCTAAATCCCAGACATTACAACCCTAGTTAATGAACTTTTACCATATATATTCAGGAAATCATGAAAAATATACACTGTACCTGGTGCAAATTCCTTTGCCTGGAAGTAGGAGTTCCTCAGACAGTAATATGTTCTACACCACACAATTACATTGGATTAGACTTCACTTTTCCTTTGTGTAGCTAATAAGCATGTAAGTTTATTGACTCATAACAAACCTCATCCTCCTGAACTCTGTGTAAAGGGTAGAAAGAAAGTATGTATCTGTGTAGTTAACTTTCAATTATGTAAGCAATAAAGGCATAATTTAAGGTTATTAATATGTTAAAAATTTGTAAGGAATTTTCTGTCACTTAATTAACATTTGCCAAGACAGCCTACAGAAAATTAAATATCAATTAATAAAAATACTGACATTTACTTAGATATTCTATTAGTTGTCACAATTATTAACTCAATATAGCCAGCTTCTAAAAATCCAATTAAAAGTCTAAATATTCGTTACAATTTTTATGTGTGGAAAATCTAATTATATTTTAAGTAGATTATACATCCTCTTTCCTATTAAGTCTCAGTAAAGGCTGTTTAAACTGTCAATTGTTATTTAATTGACATCATTGCCATAAAGCCACAGACATTTCTTATCTTTCATGGATAGGTGAACAATATGTTCTATGGTATCCTGCATTTACTTCATGTGAACACCACAGCCCACTTACTGTTCACTGTTTAATACTTTTTGCTAGCATCTCCTCATGAACCTAATTCCTAATTGGTTTGAGGGACAAAACTGGCCTTTCAGACTCAAGTAACTAAGTGCAGGTGAAGACCAATGACTTGGAGCACAGTCGTGATCCGGAACTGGTGCAGTCTTGCTGAACTGGAGAGGCACTGCTGCACTTCATGAATATTTGAAGGAAGTCTGGTCCAAAGTTTCCTTTCACAGAGACAGAAACAAAATAATTAAACAAAATTTTCTAATCTACACCTTTATTCATCTCACCCAGTTGCCCCTGCACCTTCTTCTTCCACTTGCCGTTATCTTCCATTTTTCTCTCCTCTTGCCCTGCTCCTGGACTTACTGCTGCCCAAGTATTGGTGTTATTTTTCAATCTGATCAAGTCCAGAAGTTTGTATGGAAGGAGTTGGCTTTGCCCAGAGACACTAAATCTGTGCCTGGCCTGTCCAGGTGACTTTGCAGGCATAATACAGGAAGATCAGTACAAGACCAGCACAATTTACTAGATTTTCTTTCTTCATTTATCCCCTAACTGTGCAGGCAATAGAAGATCAGTTAGTTTTCCCCTCAATTTCCTACATGCAAGGACTCTTGTTTCGGAAAATGTAATTCAGTTCCCATATTTAATGGCAATGACATGAGCAGGTGCTAATTATTATTATAAAAATTTGGAAAGGTTTTAGCTACATGTGTCCACCTCCACAGAATCAAAATACCAACCAAAAAAATTGTATAAATATGCTCTCTACTGTTATGGAGAAGCAATGTCATCCTTCAAAACTTGCCCCGGAAACTATTGGACCATGAGCTTCTGGTTACATGGTTGCTATGAAATAATTGCAAAAGCTCTTAATGTTGAGGTAAGAAACTTGATGAAATGGTAAAATTTTATTTTACTTGCCTGTCAAGATGTGGTAGATGCAAGTACAGAGTAAGAAGTGGGGAAAATCATTGATTTTCAAGTAATTTCATTCTGCTTGAATTTTCATCTCATGAAGAGACCGTCAGCAAAAAAGTAGTGTTTTCATCTTCCATTTCTATCATTCTTTGCCACTGTGCATGACCTATGGTGCAGCTGCTGAGTTTTATTGCAGGAATGACTGTACTTCATAGTGTGCATAAGGGTCACTTGCAGATACTCCTTTACCTACAATATATACTTCTACAATTCACTTTTAGTGAAATGAGAATAAAAGAATGCAAGACCTGCATTTTTGAGGTGTGGAGAACTCTTGGAATGGAAATCATTATCCTAATATGATCCACCATCATTTTTTAATTTTGGCCACAGGAGTAGTTGCTATCTTGTTAATATGAACATAAATAAAATGAAGCTTAATCTACTCACATTCATGTTTTCCTATATCTACTAAGGATATTAGTCTATGTAATTTACAAATACTTAACACCTATTATGTCATTATAAACTAAACTCTAGCTTGAAATTCAATCTTCAATAGCTAATTGTATTGCATTAGTGGTTAATAGGTCTTTGTAAATAAAGTTTTGGTTCCTTAATAGGAGGCCCAGCAATAAATACTCAGCATCTTCTTACTTAAGGCAGTTAGTACTATCACACTGCCACTATCCCACCACTATCCTGTGTCCGAGAACTGTAGTACATAAATTGTCTTCCTAATGTTGAAATAATTACTCAGGCATGAGTAATTTTTTTAAGAATGTGATTAATTATATAATGTGCAGTAACAGTCATTATTGAAAAAGCAAGACAGCATCAGTCTAGACAGCTTTAAATTCTTGTTTTTCTTTGACAAGTTTCCCCAACCTAGCATTTGGCATAGAAGAGAAAAGAAAGCCTCACAAACTTATACAGGGGAAGAAGATATCAGAATATGCCAAATGTAGCCCTTCAGATAACTTGCCTGTTTTCTTAACTAGAAAGATAATTTTAAAAATTAAAAGTAATGCAATAAAAAAAAGCACTTCAATTAGACCTACATCCTCACCTGTCTCCACTGTTATCAGGGAAGCCAACATATAACATGAGACTTTCCCATGCATGAATTTCTTTACGAGAAGGAGAAATAGTCATGCATAAATAAGGAGTTTATGCATTATTAAGTGACCACACTTGTCATGTGGTAAAGTCTATCATCAACCTTAGGACAAATAAGAAATTAGGTTTATTACACTTTGTTGATTGCTACGTATCAAACTAATGAAAGTAAAGAGCTCACCCTTAACAGGTATAGATTTCTCATAAGATCTTCTGTCACATAAATATAATTATTACCTTTAGCTTAGCTCAATCACTCAGTCAGCAGTTTTAGATTATCTGTTGCACAAAGAAACTTTAACCTCAATTTTCATTCTGAAGCAGGCTTTTTTTTTCATTGTTTGAAGGAGGAGAAAGTAAAGGAGTGATTTTTATGGAGGTACTCATCTTATCTTTTATAATTATATCAGCCTGAAAGGGTCTCTCGCATCTACCCTCACAGACAGGAATATCTGCAGCTCTCAGCAGACTGGACATTCACTAGCTACAATTGAGCTGCCCTACTTCTTGATTTCAAAGTCGCATTTTAGTAATATAATAATCAATATGTATTTGCAAACTGTTGTGATCATTGCTCAGGAATCACGGCATCAGTTGCAACTCTGACACTTCTTGAAAGCATCTCAGACTTACAATAGATTTGCAGCACAGAACTGATAGTAATATGTCATTCATCACTGTATTTCCTGTTAGCTAATTATATTACAACATATTGATATGTAATGTGACTTCTGTGCATGCAAACCTTATAAAAGCAAGCATTAACAATGTTAAAATCAATCTACTTATCCTCTCCTTAATTTTTTTTCCAGAACATAAGCCTAAACTGCTGAGGTTATTTGAAATTCTTTCCATTACTGTTTTCACTGGGCTCTTTCCTCTGTTGTTATTGTTTTTTTCAGTTTTCATCAACATCCTCTACAAAGGATATTTCCATTAGCAGAATGCTTAATACATTTTCCTTTAGATCTGGAGACATAAAACCAACATTCCTTCCTCATGACTGGTAGAAACTATCACAGTATTGCATTCTTGGTTATCTGTGTGGAGAAATCTAAGCTAGTGAGATATGAATTCCCATTACATAAAATATCTATATTCTATTTGTTTAGATAGACCAGTATTTGTCTGGTCTATCTGGTTTTGATCGTGTGTGTAATGTACAGCCAGAATCATAAAGAGCCAGTAGAAATGAAGTCTGAAGTCCTGACTGCAGTCAATAACTATCAATATGTTGCTAGAATGACTTTATTTCACCTGTGCAGACCTTTTGATCAATCTGAATACTTATTAATGCTGCTAGACAGCAATTTCTGATTCGTCTGCTCTGTCAGCTGGCGTAAATGAATAAATTGTGTGAGACAAGTCACCTTCTCTTATATCCTTGCTCAGAAAAATCCCCACATTTGAGTAGAAAAGTAATTTCAAAAAATTTTTCACTGCTTCTTAAATTAAAAGATTAATTTTAATTAAGGAAATATTGTAAAAGTTAGCAAAAATATGAAATGCATAAATGTTATAAGAGAGAGCAGGACAGAAGGAAAAATGAGATGATACAAAATCTGTTGCGTCCTTCACTTACTCTTTGAACTGTTGTCTCATGTATGTAAACGTGCACTGTTTGCTCCATTTTGCTGACAGATAACATAATTAAATCTGATTACCAGAGAGAGATGTCCTTCCCAGAAATAAGGTGTAATAAGACCATATGCTGAAGTCAATAGTATGGATTTTATTTAACAGTAAATGTAAGGTAGACAGAGATAGAAAGAAATAGAAGAGTGGGCTAAGAAAGGGAGTGAGAAAGAGACAGATTAAGTAGAAATACAGGCACTACTCTGTGGATCCAGATGGTGTTCTGTTGGTCCTTTTCACCCTGGCTTCTCAGTGGTGGGGGTCCTAAGGCAGCCCAAATCTTCTCATCACTTGCATATTTTAGCAAGCAAAGTAGTTGATGCACTTTGGCTACACATTCTCTTCATCAGCTAGTTAAATGGCTCTTTTCTTCCGAGTCCATGGTCTGTCCTTCTCCTCTTTGGAGTGGGTGGGCCTCCCATCTTTGTTGTGGGAGCTATGGCCTCCCCTCTCTGGACCCAGCCAGAGCCAACCTTCAATACATCTCCTGAGGTGGCTTTCCTTGTGGATACACACTTGTCCTCCAGCCTCATTTGCTTCTCTCTAGACCTGAGATATTTGGATAATAGTACCACTTTTATCTTATCTCAAGTTCCCATTTGGTACCTTAACTCACAGTCCGAGAATTTCCCAGAATCCAGGAGGCATTTCTGCAGCAGGAGTGGGCTTCAGTGGTGCAGATGAACATTTGCTTCTCTGCACATTTTACTACAGTGGGCAAAATCCTTAGCAGTGACCTTAACATTTTATGAAGTATTTTTCATCTTCAAGTCTCCTACAATAGTGCCACCCAGTTTTAAGGAAACCATTGTGTTGTCTTCATTTATATTCTTTAGAGATCTTGGGCTGAAACCTATAACATCTGTCACAGCAAAAATGCTGTGTAGTGTCTAGTACTTTTGAAGAAAGTGCATCTAAACCTAGGAAAGACACCTAAGAGTCTGATTCTCCATTCAAATTTATTTATTTACTTCCCCATTCAAGGATTAAAAAACTAGCAAATACTGTCCGAGTCAATATTTTTTTTATCAATAAGAATTTAATAATCCCATGGCCTTCATTAAGAGAGGATTGCAAAAAAATGCACTGCACTGTTAAAGTAAATACAAGATTTTTATGCTCGATAGTGTTGCCTATCATAATGTAAACATGCACCAGAGTTTGTCACAAAGTCTAGACAATAAATTATATAACTATATTTATTTATATGATTATTTGCTGCAAAATACCAAAACATCATTTCTTATACTGTGAGGTCATGGCCAGGTCCTATTGTAATGTGCAAACATATAATCATAAAAAATACAATCTCTCACCAAAATATTTACACTCTAATTTACCTGTTTAGTTAAATATTTCTGATTTATTCTATTTCAGTGAGAAGTTCTACTGTCCCCTTTAAAAATTTTAAGTATATGACCAATTGCTGTGAATAATGAAGTGTGTAACTCAGTCAAACTGAAAATTACTTAAGGAATCTGAAATACTTCTGCTTCTCTTTTGGCATAAGATGTTGAAAGAAAGTATGTTTTGTCCTATCTCGTTTGAAAAGACAAAAATTCCGATATTTCCAAGAGTATCATGGATGGAATTATTTAAGTCAAAATAAGCATGAATCAAAGCCCAGACACACTAATGTGAATCCTTTTACTTCCTTCCATAGGCATTGTATCAAATAAATTAATTTGAGGATATTTCTAGAAAATAGAGGGCTATTAGGTATCAAGAGGCTGAACACAGGTAGAGTTCCATAAAATTTTCTCTATGATTGGAAAAATTTGGAGGACCAAAGTGAGATTATCCTGAATAATGTTAAATCACAGGCATGGTAACAGACTAAAGTAGGAACTCACTTGGGATTGTTTGAAGGACTGACTAAGCCTCGTAGATGTTAACTGCTCTGAAGGCATGGGGTAATTTGTGGAAGAAAATTGTGAACTATTGCCTGACTTTGTAGGATCACACAGTATATGTGGTCTAATAAAACAAGAGAACTCAGAGAGCCACACGATGTAAAAACAAACAAACAAACAAAAAGCATGTGACCGTGTTTTATAAAAATATGAATCTTCTATCTTATTAATGTCTAAAGACATCATCTGTGAATTTTGGAGTTGTTAAAAAGCACTACATTTTTTAATTCTCAGAAAGAAATGTTTCTGTGGAAATGCTCTTCAGAGGAAATTTATTGCATTTAACCACAGCTGCAAATTTTCTCCTCCAATACTATAAATTTCCTCTAAATGTTTAATGGTTTATAACTGTAATTATTCTTGTGTGCCAACATTAAAGTTTTAAAAGTTTAATTTGGAGACTATTCGGAGAAACTAATCTTTTTTACAGCCTCATAAATAGTCCTTTGATGAAATGAACTGAGGCTCAGCATCTGCCCGAGGTGAATACAAATGACACTACAATAGTACCTCACTTGCAAAAAGGGGACAAATGCTTTGATGTCTCAAGTGATCAGCCAATACTAAGTGCAGCAGTAGATAGATAAACACGGTTTGCTCAAGGTTTTATCACCATTTGCTGTGAAAGACTTCAACTGGAGAGTCAGAGATGGTGTAGAAAAGAAAAAGAAGGTCAATACTCACAAAACAGAGATACTGCACCATAGGATGAAAAAGAATGCCAAGTCAGAAGGTGCACTTCAGACATAGCAAGTGTATATTAGCCAGCTGATTTGAGTTAAGGTTAAGAAAATATATATAACTAATAAACATACGGTGTAATCTGCAAATGCACATGGATCTGACACCATACCCAGTTTCAGGAAAATAAAAAGGAGGATATTGCAATTAACAAATTCTAACACCAAAATGGTGGAGAAGGGCAAAGACAAGGGAAGTAGGGAAGTGTGATTAAACTTGCAAAAATTTTTTTAGGATCTGCCCTTGTTTTCCCTGAGCAGGCCTGACCCCAAATGCTAACTACAATCCAATGAAGGGTGCTTGGAGGAACCAGCACAGAATTATCATGGTAGTCAAGATAATTTCCCACCACTTCTTTTCTATATTATTACAAAGTGATGTGGACATGCTTCAGGGCATGCAGTGCTTTAGTGAGACTCACATTATATACAAAGTAGAACTTGCTATTCTCAAGGAAATCTGGAGAATTTTATGTAGTTTTAAAAGTTCAGATGGATTATTACCATTGCATTATACATACATACAAATTCACATAATTCCCAAATGGTCCGATTGTGTTAAATGTGGAATATGGCAATCACCTCTCAAAGAGCATTCATCACCTAAAAATATTCAAAGAATATGAGAAAAGAATAAATCTTAATGTGTTTAGAATTCACTGAGATGAATAGGAATATCAGATACTACTACTTCAACTTTTAATACACCATCAAATTCGAGACACAGTGTGTACCAAGAACCATGAAAAGCAAGTCTAAAATTTAATGACCCTGTATTTAGTCTAAATGTTAAAAGATCTGAAGTGAACAAAAGTATGTTTTCCTGAGGATAGATAGAAATCTCTGAGAGTGCTGCTTTCTGATCTCTTCCTTAAAAACCAATGAGGAAAAATTTGGTCTAAGTATAAGCATCTTTTCTTGAATTTATTCTGATTGGTGAATATTTTAGTCTGGGTAGTGTATTTAATAAATCAAACCTCTCCTTTTTATGTTTTACCTATGGACATTATGCCCAAATAATCTAATTTCATAAAATTTACAAGAAATCAAAAAACCGACCACTGACAACATGACCTATTATCTTTAAAAGATTAAAAATTTAAAAAAAAAGCAGTCCACTAATAACATCTCCTATTATCTTTTCAGGATGGTTGCAGTAGATAAGAGAGGCTGAAGAGCCAGATTATGTCTTCTTTGACCACCATTCCTAATATGCTGCACAGGTATGTCTCCTGGTGTCACAGCAATTCAGAAACAATTCTAAAATAATGACCTGAGACTGTTAGATAATAAATCTTTTTTGATTCACATATTCTTGTGTGAAAAAAACAGGAGCCAAAACACCACTCCATTGAAAGACTCCCTTATAGCATATTAAGCTCCAATTATTTCATATTTCATTATTTGAGCAAATAAAGTGTTTCCAACTCTCAGCTATGGAAACAAAATGAAGAATACAGCAATTTTTATTCAGGATGACATCCTGTGAGATTCAGCAATTGACAGAAGTGAGATATACACTATTAGAAAGAGGCACTTCACAAAAGAAATGAACACCACAACTTTTGCAAATAAATATTTCCTTTTAAAATCTGGCCTTGACATGATGATAGTGTCTTATTGTGTGATATCTTAGACAGGTAAAAAGATCAGAAAGAAAGAACGAGCGAGGGGAGAAAAAAGGCAGTGCTTAGAATAGGAGTATTCTCTGTAAGTGCAAAGTATTTTGCATCAATATATTTTTTATTATTTATCATAAGAATAATAACAGTAAGAAAATTGAATAAAAAAAAGTCTGCAGAAAAAGATTGTTTATTCCCTAAAAAAACTAATTAAATAAAACCCTCTACAATTTCTGCTAATATTAACCCTTAACATGGGAACTATTAGGAGCAGTCACTTGCCTATCTGGAGAAGCCTATCATTTGTGGAGCCCCACCTCTCCTTCATATTTTTTAGATCTTATTAACAGTGCTAAACTACAGATGGTTCTCCAACTTAATCCCTGCTACCTCATAGCTCAGGGCCTTTCAGTTAAAATACTTGGGTTTTGGCAAGAGCAAGAGTACCCTCAGAAAAAAGAAGAGGGAAGAATAGGAAAAACTGTTTTTACATGGTTGTTTATTTTCTTTCCCTCAGACAGAACAAGGCCTCTTTTTTCACACAGTTTATACCTCTTGTTCACAGAGTAGCTACAATTAAAAGGAGTATAATTATGAAAATCAAACAAAAAGTAATTAAATCTCAAGAATTTTTGGATATGAGAACCTGCCGTATCCTAGGTAAATTCATTCTTTGTACATGTTCAATCTGTACAAAACAAATTTCTGCATCAGAAGCGATTTTTGCAACCCTGATAACAATGAACAAACCCTGACACTCTGCAAAAACAATGCTCATGGCCTAGCAATATATGTGATTATATTAAAAGCTGTTCTCAAATCAGAAAAAGACAAGAAATCTCAGAGCTAAGTCTTTGGAGCACTAGATCATGCCCCATCTCCAAAGTAAAATGAAAACAAAGATAAAAATCCTTATTCCCAGGGTGCTAGGCTCCAACTGACAAAATAAAAGGAAAACCAATACACCACAGCATCATAAATGCAAAGGAAATTTCAACCACAAAGTAGCTTAATACTAAAAAATAGTTTTCAAAGATGGGGAAGCAAAAGAATGCACACTTAGGCAGGAAAACAGGCATCTCAGGAGAGTGGCTTGGTTAGTGGGAAACTCATGACAGAGCTGTAACACAAATTGGCAGCATATGAGTGGGGAAAGGGAAAGGATTCAAGGGAAGAACTTAGAAATGCTGTCCAGGCATGCAGAGATGGTTTGAAGAAAGTTAAAGGTCAAGTGAATCTGAGTCTGGTGGGACAGGTTAAGGACGAAAAGAACTTACACCTCTACACTCCAACTGGGCTGTACTCCACTGATTGCCACCTTCTGAGCTCCATCATTCAGCCAATTTTTCATCCATTTCACTGTCCATTCAGCTAACTCACATCTCCTAAGCTCACATATGAAGACGTGGAGGCAGCTCCAAAAGCCTTGCTGAAATCAAGGTAGGCAACAACCACTGCTCTTTCTTTGTTGACCCATTCTGCCATGTCATGGTGGAAGGCTGTCAGATTGGTCAAGCATGATTCCCCTTTGGTGAACCCATGCTGATTACTCCCAAAAACCTTGTAACTGAGCTTGCTTTAGGTCAAAATGGAGACTTTCCCACTGACCTGAATTGTCTTGTGATAATTGTGACTGTAATCTTAATTTGAAAAAAAATATTATAAAATGAAATTTATATTTTAAGACTATTTTAATTCATACTAAAAGGAAAATCTGTTCTTAGTTGATGAATCATTATAAGGCTAAAGGAATTTCAACACTTGCATTCTGTATTTGCTATTCTGAAGCACCTGTTTGTAGAGACAGGACCCAGAAGCATCCATTTTGCTGTATTTCTGTATTAATTTACCCCTCATGTCTCTGCTTAAAATACCTTCATCCTTTTGTCCAGACCAAAATAATCTTCTCATAAATGTTTTCTCTCCTTTCTCTTTCTGTCTTTATGACTCTTCTCATCTATTTTCTTCCTTATTTAATATATAACTGTCTCTAACCCTCCAATTTCATCAACAGATATTTTTGAAAGCCTTTTTTATAATGCCTCCTCATAGAAGAGTATTTTAGCAAATTTGCCCAACTTATTATCCCTCCTTTTAACTCTACAGAATACCTGTGTTTTCCCAATTTCCAATATATTCATTTATTTCTTACTCTTACTGACATGTTTTGGGTTTTTTTTCCTTGCATTTCACTTATTCAACAGATTTGGTGAGTTTGGGTAAAAATGTCTGCATAAAGGCACATTGTACAGTTTCACTTTTTTGGCTTTCTGAAAACTGTAGTAAACCACTTGGATCCTGTAGCTAAACATTGCCTTAAACAAGCTGTTTTCAAACTAAAAGAGAAACCACCATTTAGCAATAGATCCTGTGGAATTTCCTGTGGAAATGCAGGGAAATGCGTTTTTTATGGCAGTCTCTTTGTCATTCCTTAAGCCACCACAGCACGCACAAAATTCAGAACATTCACTCAGAAACTTTGTCCAGGCACACCCAAACACACAGACACACACACTCATCCCCTGCTCTTGCTGCCACCAGACTTCCAGAATCTTTCAGAAAGAAAATTGTGCATGTCCAGAACTCATCACAGAGAAGGTTTTGGGGTGTTTACTGGAAGAATCAGGATTTTATTAAGCCCAGGTTTTGATGGGATCCTTCAACAATGAACCTGGTTGACCTGCTTCAGAGGTGGGTCACAACAAAAGCCATCTTAAATAGATGCACTGCTTCTGCAGACACAACTTGTGTGGTCTGATAATATCCTAAAGGTGCTGCAGAGGGAGACAATTTATAAATACATAACACGCCTTAAAACATGAAAAAAGAGGGCAAAAAGGTATTTTTTTTTACCACAAACACTGTACAGAGTATATTGTTTGAGCAGTCCAAAATAGTGTGTCCAGTTGGAACTGGATTTTTAAAAGTAAGGCTTTCCATTGTTGTCTTTCCATTTTCCCATAAACACACAGAAAGCAGAGACTGAATTTTCTGCTGATAAACTACACTGCTTGCTTAAGCCATACCTGTTGAACACTGCATGTGAAGCTATGACTACACATTGTCACACTGTTTTGAATACACAAAGAGCAACACTGATAAATGTATTTGTACTTTGAAACAATAAGCAGCTTGATTGTCTTGAAGGAATTGCAAAATATGGATTGAAACGTAAGGTGAGGATTTAGCCTATGTCTGTATCCACATCCCTCCTCTTTTAATGAAGGTACTGTGCACATCAATTGCACAGTGGATCAGTGGCTTCCTAAAGCTATCAGGCTGGATAATTATCCTACCTAAGACCAGCCTCTCTTCCAAGGCCTAATGTTCTTACACTATTTACCACACTGGGTTAATTTTTCTATTAGTACCATTTTCACTGAAGTAAGGGAACATTATCCAAATATAAGTGTTTGCAAGTCTGAAATTAATGCTGCTTTCAACTCCTCCACTTGTCCTGCTGCTCTTACTCATGGTAGGATACATAGAACATTGTGTGATTTTACATACCATATGCTCTGAAACAGCAAGGCAGATTACATGTGCAAGAAGTCCTCCTCGCCTTGTGGCATTTCAGAGTGCTGTGCTGAGCAAAAAAGAGGCTGCTTTTTCTTTTTTTATGTTCCTGAAACTGAATTGCACATTTTTGACAGTAATAGAACCCCAGAAATTAAAGAAACAACTTTACATTTTTCCCCAGATTCAAGCTTGCCTCCTCCTCTACAAATTTGGTATGCATTTGCAGATTTTCTGGTATGTGTAGATACAGACAGACACACCTAACAACTTTGGGGAGTGCAATCTTTGTGCATTGATATGCAATACTATTGGTTTCTTTTCTTCCAAACTTTTCTTAACAGTATATCTTCTAAAAGGTCTGAAGGTAACCACAGATTAGTAGACAGTCAAGCTGGGAAGCCAAGACAGAGAATTTTTTCCATATTTCCTCATTTAAATAACTGCATATATGGTGTGATCTCACTAAATGTTCCTACTTCACTGACCTGTTCCCTTCTCTTGCTTGTTATCCTTATTTTTGGTATTCTGGTTTAAATTGAAGAGTAATACAACAAGTGGATGTGTACTATGGAAGAGAGCTCTCTAAAGGTTCTCATCTAACAGTTCTTTATCTATTCACTCTAAGACTTTGATATCTGTCTGGCTTTGGTGAAATTTCCCCCCAGTTACCAAGGATTTCCAAGCAACAATGTGTTTATATATTTATGAGATGTATATAGAGAGCTGATATAGGTATAGATATCTTTACCCAGCTAAACCCTGTTGGTTTTACTGATCATTCCAGGGAACACAAAGGTGATAACATAACAGTGACATTGACCAATATCTCCTAGCAGTGCCTGCTATGTTTGAGGGAGAGTGAAAACTCCATAAAAATATACTGAATTATAAAGTTAGTATTATGAAGCTATATTTAACACTAATTAGGCAGTCTATATTAGACTCTGAAAATTAACGTCTAGGGTTTATATGTCAACTCAGAACTACTAAATTGTCAAAAATCTCTATTTAACAAGAGCTTCTTTTAGTGTACTTACAATCATGGACTTTTAGCTGACGTCTTTCTTTTCCTAAAAAGGATCAGGATTCATGTGCTTCTTTCATTCTGCAATTTCCTTCCATCTTTCTCTCCTTCTCTCGTATTTATTCTTTTTTT
>VZRX01011949.1:51803-106906 GCA_013398075.1 Notiomystis cincta
AACCCCTGCAGTGCTGCAGGCTGGGGACAGAGTGGCTGGACAGTGCCCAGGCAGAAAGGGACCTGGGGGTGCTGCTTGGCAGCAGCTGAACATGAGCCAGCTGTGCTCAGGTGGCCAAGAAGGCCAATGGCTTCCTGGTCTGTATCAGGGATAGTGTGGCCAGCAGGACCAGGGTAGGGATTCTTCCCTGTGCTGGGCATTGGTGAGGCCACACCTTGAGTGCTGTGTCCAGAAGAAAATTACTATCCACTGCCTTCAGCAGGCTGTTGCTAGATAAAATTCGATGGTTTTGAAAATCTGCTAATTTGCCTTTCTTGTTTACTTTTTGTTTGAGTACATTTTCCTCTTTACATTTCTTCAGTGATGTTTTGAATTATGTTATTGTTTTAAAAGACACTTCAACAAAAAGTAAAACACCATCTGCCAAAAGCTGTTGTTTCTGTAATTTGGTTTACAATTTTATAGCATCATGCTGAAAGGGGACTCTTTCCTGTTCCTAGAAATGTTTGTTCCTCTTGCAAAATTGCCGTCTGTTAGGTAGATATTGTACTGTTTTTTCTTACAGATGACGTGCAAACAAACATCTTTTCTTTCTTCTTTGCTTCTTTACTTACAGACCACTTCTTTTATCACCTTTTTAACTTGTTAAACTTACAGACAACTGTAACTTTTGCTGCCTCCCTATTTTCCTCCACCTTGTAATGAAGGTGACTGTTTTCTGTCATACAGAAATGCTCCATACTTTCTTTAGCAAATGTCATCCATGGATTTTTGAAGCATTTCTTCACTTAATATTACATTTTTCTGTGAATGGCACCCAAAGCTTTTGCAATTCTCTTCCATTTCTGATGTGAATGTCTTTTTAAGAAAATAAAGAAAATGTGCAAATTGAAAAGATTAAAGATCACCATTTCTTCATTTCAGGTTGATAGCAATTCATTGATAGTTTCCTCAACTATAGTTTTTCACCCAGTCCATCAATTTCACAGCAATTTCTTTCAGATCATGCATTTTCCTGTTAGACAAAAATTTTACTCAAGAAAATATTTTTCTCTTATTAGTTAAATCAGCTGTTCTGTAAGAGAAGAAAACAGTTTGGCTACATGGGATTTATCTTGACAAATCCATGCTGTAAATTTCTTGTCACCTTATTATTCTCCAGATTTACAATGTCACAAGAAGAAAGATTGTTAATGTTGTCAATATTGCCTGTATTAGATATTGGATTCATTTCTTGAGTGAACTCTCTCTGATAGCTCTCCTTGGTCCATTTTCTTCTCACTATAAGCTTACATTCCCCATTTCATGAGACCAGTTTATATATTCTGCAGCTTACTGATTTATATTACATGGTCTTATGATTCTGCACCTTAAAAAGAAGGGCAATATACTTTTTAATTCCTCATTAATGTTTGATAAGATCTAAAAATAAGTTATTATAATGAATTCAAGGTTTTCCTTTGAAACTACAAATGTTATAGTTACTCTAGAGGACAGAATATATCATTCAGAAAGGAGACTTTGGGGGAGGTTTTGTTTATTTGTTGTCTGATTAATAAAACAAGACCTGATATTTGCACTTAAATTACTTCCATGAAGGAGCTTAGCATCATAAAGTGAGATATTTTACAAGGTGCAGCTTAAGGTGCCAGCATTCAAATCTCCTCATGGTACATGGCCATTAGTTTTCTCCATCTTACCAAGACAGAAATTCTTCCTGTGCAATCATAGACTTAGTGTGCAAGAATTATTTAAGAATAGACCCACTGCAGAAAGTTTCATTCTTCTGATGTGTTTTTATTCACCTTTTCCATGAGCAAAGATGAAATGGTAGAAAGAGATTTATACACAAGCATCCACATGTTTCCAAAGATGATTTTCCTTTTTAGCATTTGTTTACAATCTTATCCATGACTTCTTTGCTTCCCCCACTGTTAGTATAATACAAAACCTACTTTTTTCTTTTTTTTTTTTTTAATAGCTCTTTCTTACTATTGGAAATAAACAACACTGCATATATTACATATTACCCCAACTAGTCTATCATGCACAACACCCTCTGCAGCACCTGAGAAACACTGGATGACTGAAGGTGACAGAGATAATTAGTTGAAAGGTAAAAGATTGAACATCAACGTTCTAAAGACCACAGCTGGTGATGGCATTTGGCAGTGTGTTGGTAGTTTGGACTCATTATCTGCAACTGTTGGTACCACACTCTTTTCTCTTAACATTTAGCTGTCAGATCACCAGAACTGGTCCTTGTCGGGGCAGAAAACACCTTCATCACAAAGACTTGAAGTGACTGTGCAAAGGTAGACCCTAATCAGTCCTTTTGCTCTGTGACTATTATTGTCATCTTTACTTAGGTAAATCATCAAGATTACTCATAATAAAATCCTTACCATTCATGTAAGCAGCCTGAACAGCCAGTAGTACTAAAGCTTACAAAGAATATTTGTCAAGCAGGTCTTGCACAGCCTCAGAATATTTGATGCATCATGATAAAAAAAAAAGTGAAATCTGAGAGTAGAGAGGGACAGGAGAAAGTCATGTTGACTCTGAGTATTTGTCTTCTATGGTGTTAAAATTGTGCATCACAAAGCAAAGTGTGCAATAAACTGTACAAAATTGAAAATTCCTTTTTTCCCTTTTTTTTCTCCTCAAAGCTCACCATTCATATCAGTGACAACTTTGTTTGAATATGGACCTGATAGGAAACAGAGAAGGGCCTGATTTAATAAAAAGTCTGATTTCAATGTCATATTAGGCCAGTTTTGAAAGCCATTAACACTTTATGTATTGGCCCCTTGATTTTCTGATTTTTGTAATTATTCAGTCTAAGGAATTTGAATTTTGTCTTTTATAGAAGTAATAAAGTACAGGAATTATTCAGGTTGCCTTAATACATTATTGCTAGAATAAGTAAATTAGCAAAAAAACCAAAATTGAACCCAGTTTTACGTGTCATCTTCAGCTATTTATGGTGCCTTAAAAGACCTAGAACTTCACAGAGTGGTTGCACAACAATCTTTGTTGTTATTATTTAAAATGATCACTATAAAGAAGAAAAAGTTGTGGAAAGTGATTCAGTGAAAAATATGACAGGGAAAAGAACATAGCTGGGATCAGAAGAATGCCTACCACGGTGTTTAGAATCACACACTGAAGAAGTAAAAAAACTCTACAAATCTCAATTTGGCCTAAGAAAAATACAAATAAATTTCACAACTCTCTATTTGCTTCAGGGCAAATTTTAATCTGAACCTCACTGGAAGGATTCATAAACAAGAGGCCCAGTTCAGATGTGTATTCAGAGTGATGTGAAGTAAAGTGGTATCCCCAAAATAGAGGCAGAGAATGCTATTAAAAATACCATCTCTGATGTTCAAAAAAGAAAGCACTGTCTGAAAGAACTTTGTAGAATTTTAAAAAATAATTATGACATAACAAAATATTACAACTTAATATTGAAAACCACTCTTAATGTGTTAATGAACGCAAAAATCTTAAAGCAGGAATTCACTTGCAAAGACTCGTGGTCTATTATTCTTACCAGAAAACTGGTGGTAGTTGTTATCCCTGGAAACCTTGTCAATTCAAAGAATAGTGGAGTGTAAGCTAAACCAAACTTTGCCATTTGAAACAAGCTGAAACCTGCTCTAACACACACTCCTGAACAAGAAATAAGCAGTGGTAAGAAGGAAACAGATCTGATCTTCTTTTGTGACTTTCCTGTGCATGAACATCACAGCAAGATTACTGAAAGGTTACCACGTGCTGATGGCCAGAGATTTGAGTGTCTAAAATAAAGGTTGACGTGAAAGAAATAGCTTTTTCTCTTCTCTTTCTTTCTCTCTCTCTCTCCCTCTCAGCCCTATGGATGCAAAAAGAAAACCTTTATGTGCAGGTCAGTAAGTAACATAATAACCAGGCTGTCTCATGCTACCCCTCCAAATGCAGTTCTGGTTTTTTCCTCTGCTTTGCTCCATGCACAGGACACAAGCATGAGAGGAGGCGAGCCTGACACCACTGGGTGTGACTGACAGCTGCCTGCTGTCCGTCCTACATAAGAGATTTTCAGCAGTCATGAACAGGCTGATCGAATTGTGGAAGCATTTATTCTGCATTAACAGCTTAACTCATTTGAATGACCATGCTGGGTTAAATCATGTCTGTTGTTGGCCTGTATTTTTTATTAAGGACCAATATAATAGATACGAGGAGACAGTTTGATAGAGGCTGAGTTGTTAAATATGGCTCTTCAACAACAATTTTGAATCGTAGGGTCAAACTCTATTGAGAGTTGGGAGTCTATGCAAAGGAATATTACAAGTATTGGATGGGATATTTTAAAGATATACAAGCACTTATGCTTTAAGAGCAGATATGTAAATATTTTTCCCCTTTAGTATAGTTTACAACATCTTCTTTTTGACATAGTTTACAGCAAAGTGTAAGCCTGTTGTAATGTATTTCAGTCTATTTTGAATTCAGCATTCTATCAAAATGATCTCTCCTTTAATTCCCTTTAGAGATGATATGTATCCATTTGTACTCTTATCTGTGATGATCCACTTTTGTTCATAAAAGGTGATGTTGTTGTGCTATGCCACTGTAAAAAGAAATAGGTTAGGCACAGGTAAGTCTAGAAGTCATTGTTGTACACAAATTTCACAATCTATGTTCTACAATTAGGAAAATCAAACAATATTTCTCCATCCTGTTTTCCCCATGAAAAAAATGCAAACAAGTGGCATGTAAAAGTAAAATCATATTAAGAATTTGATCCTTTTACTTAAATACAGAATATTTTGTTGTTAGTTGCTTTAGTAAAATCAGTATGGTATATTTTAATTGCAGAGGGGGTTCATGAGTAGACCGATTGATTGCTTGGCACTCTTCTTTCCCGGGCATTGTTTGACCTGCCAATATTTCAGAAATATTATAGTTATGAGTGGTTTTGATTTCTTTTTCATCAATTTTTTCCCATTCCCACTCACTTAAGAGATATAATTCACCTTCAGGTACAACCACAACAGCAAGGTTCAAATCAGCCTTACCTTAGGGCGGAATCCCAGCACTTCCAGTATATTTATCATTAGCTTGTGGCCATTCTGTGTCTCCATTATGAATCAAAGGGAATTGCATTGTCAGGGTATAGAATAATATCATAAATTCAACATGCTGATTTTCTATCTTTAAAATTTAGGTTTCCAGATTCACACAGCAGAAATTATATTACAGCCAAAAATAATTACAGTATTTTTTGTATACATACAAAACTAGATTAGCCTAATCCATCCACTCATGTGCAAATCATTTGGATTTCCTTTGAAACAGAAAAAAAGGAAATGTGCTTGGTTGGAAATGCAACAGCAGTGTTAACTAAAAAGAAGGTTTTGAGACTCAGGTGGAATCTCAACTTCTGCTTCATTAAGTGCTTGCCACATGACTGTTGCAGCTTCTCCTACTGTTTCAGGCAATTCTCCTTGGACCGAAATATCTAGAGAGATTGTGTCTGTTCATAAAATTTTGGCAAGAACAATGTGTGCAGTCATGGGTGAGTGTTTATACTGCTGTTGGAGATTGTTAAAGGTACGTGGGCACCCCAATCTGTTCCAGTAGTGAAATCTTGGATGTAAAAGATGTGCCCCTTCCCTAAAAAACATATCTCTTGCATCCAGGGCTTCCAGCCATGACTGGGACACTTTCTGGATTAGAGTTACCAGTTTGGAAAAAATTAGAACAGCATGCAGTTAAAGGCTCAGTATTGGCATCAACTTTTGTGCCACAAACTGTAAACCACAACTGAGTGTTCAGATCTTTCTCTGTCCAGATAGGAGAATTAGGAGGAGAGGGTGAGTGAGTGATGATACCTCTTTCCTCTACCAACATAGATCTATTAGAAATTTTACTAATTTTTGATGAGAACAAACTGGAATCCAAATGCATGGGCCATTATTGTGTATGTGTTAAGAGGATTCCATTTTGGAGTTTTTAATGTCTTCTGGCTTATGACCATAATGCTTTTGTAAATCAGTCATTTTAATTGGATTGAATTGGTTGAATTTTTAGGTATGGTTTCCATGCGCACCATAAGGTTTTTAGTGGATCTGGTATCGTGCACAAAAGAATTTGAGGAAGCTGAAGAATCATTTTCACAAGGATCATCCACTATGTTTTCATTAGATCAAGGAACCTATTTATCAGTCCAAAGAACAAAATTCCTATTTATGGTTTCATGACTGGTTGATGAGCCACCAATTGATCTTTCAGTCTTTCTTCCTTAATCAGTATCTGAGAACTTGGAGAGACATTTAGAATAACAATGTCCTGAAAATACAACAAAAAGACAAAATTAGTCAGTCTGTCAGTCTGAAGAATGAGGATTGTTCCTCTTCAAAAAGGACTTGAAAAATATTGTGACAAGAATTGCTTTCTATGTATTGCAACAGTAATCACGTTCTTTTCTTATCACTGAAGTTCTTCATTATTAATCATGTGTATTATTTATGTATTCTTCTGCTAAAAGGAGTTATATGCTACAAGGAAGCATGGAAGTTAAGGTGAATTTTTTATTAATATATCTATCTTTGACATAAATGAGCTTCAGTTACCATCTCTCCCCTTCCTGATCCTAGAAGTTTATCCCAAGCAATGATCACATCCATGGTTAAAATTACTGTTACTTCTCATTAGAATAGCATTTAGCAGCTAGATCAGAAGCTCTTTCACATGATGCAAGCCCATTTTTGAATATATGTCTGAGCATGAGACTCAGTGACTAGCTTCAGCAAGGCCAGGGACAATGTAGCCTCATCCTCTTATCCTCATTCTGTCCCCTCTGGGTGGTATTATTAGCTCTAGTTTTTCAGGTGTAGATACACATTGAACAGTGTTTTCTGAAGTAGCATTAATCACATCTGTTAGCAACTAATTATTTTAAAACGATTTGGGCAGAGCCTGTCTTCTTATCATTTGTTTTCACTTTCATTTTCATCAACTGGCTGATTTTCATTCACTTTAACGTGGAGGATAGAAGAGTTGAAGCTAAACATATAAATGCTATCAGGCAATGCTGTCACCATCTTCTTCAGAAAATAAGCAGTAGCAGAAATCTGTTTTATTTTTGACATGTTTTAGTAAAACTAACAAATGTTCTTTATTGATTACATGGTTTCAATCTTCCTCAGCTGTTAATAAAAGGAAAAATTAAATGGATCCACTACTAGGATCTGGAAAAAAGCAGAATGGATGAATATTTTAAAAATCCGTTAGCCTAAAGGACAGAAAAACTTAAACAAATCTATTTATATCTTTCAAACTCAATGTCTTAAAAAATAATTATTTCTTATAAACACTTTAACACCTATTTGTAGAAGTATTATATATTGTAAAGAAGTGGATCTGCTCCACTATATTTAAGTACTGATGTACCACTTTAGAATCCTTCTATTCATATAAAAGAATTTTTTTTTCTAATAAGCTTTTTCCATAACTAATATGGTTATCAAATATTAAAGCAGCACTGAATCAAAAATAGTCCCTGCTTGTTGGAAGAATGAAAGAATACATCAGAAGAACTGCTAAGTAGCCTTATTAATAGGAAACATCCATTAAAATAATGTGTATGTTCAGTGTTATTGCCTATTGTGTGCCTGTTCTTATTTGTTCATTACACAGCTTGTAAGCAATTTACTGACAATGACTTACTGATTTTTTTTTTCATCTTAATGCATTTGGAATAGCAAAGACAACATTTTGCTAATTTTGAACCTTCATTTTTGTTTTCACATAAAAGAACTATGTTAAAAAGACATATTAAGGCTATAAAATCAAGTAATTGAAACCTGGGAAATTAAAAAAAAAGGGAAAGCTGTAACCCCACAGAAGATTTTTGTGTCTTGTAGCAACAGTTAAAGTAGTGCTAGTAACATTGGACAACATAAGATAGTCTTCATAACTCTGTTCTAAGAACTGTTGAACTGCTTTTCCTGCAGGTTTTGGATTTTAAGGGAATATTTAGGCTATTTAGTCTGGGGTACCAAACTGAATATTTCAATCAAAATGCCTGGAGTATGGAAAAATGAAAACATTGAAAAGAGTGTCTTGTAACAGGTCAAGTAATCTTGATATAAACCTCTTTTTCAGTAAATGGTTGTTAAAAGCCTAGTGCACTTTAAAAGTTAAGTAAAATGATGGATAATAGCACTTCACAATCATCCAGTAATGTCATCACAGTCATTAGTGAAGTATACTTCACCTAATGCCTGGAAATGAGAAAATTGTTTCCTCACCTTAATGCTAAGGCACTGTGGCACAAAAGATTGCAAAGAAACTTCCTGACAGAGGTGGAAACAACCCAGGTAGCCTCATTCAGTACTTGAACCACAAGAGATCATTCCCTAATAAAAGCACAATCCTAGATAATCATGTAAAATATCTAGAAAGTCAATCTGAGGAAAGGAAAAATAAATCTGAAATTATGAAAACTAGTAAGAGTTCTGTAACGTGCTAAATGGAGCTTGAAAAGGAAAATTGAAAGAATGGAGACTTGTAGACAAACTAAGTATATAGGATTGCTGACAATTCCTGCAGTGAGAAGGAAGAAGTCCCATAGGGAGTCAGAGGGAAATACCAATTGTTGATGACGAAAATTGTTCTTGCTACAAGGAATAATGTTACAAGGACTCCCACCAGAGACTGAGGGAGCAGAAATGAAGTATGTCTAACAACTGAAGTAATGTCAGCTGCATACAGACTCTGCTGTCATGCAGGGGCAGGTCATCACCAATGCATATAAAGAAAGCTCCAGAAGTCCTGTTTAGGGAACCCATTTTCTTGAGACTGTTAATCTCCCTTCTGCAGAGCTGTTCAGGGGCAAGTCAGTGAGGTGCCTGAACAGTGCTGCTGTAGCTCAGAAAGGAAAGGCTCTTTATTGACCACAAACCACCATCTGTAAGTTAGGTGTCACATGGAGCACTTCAGTAGAGAGTTCTCCCTTCAATGGACAAATGGCAAAATTACAGAAATGCCCATAATCAGCAACAGCTTCCCTGCAATCAATAGAAATTCAGGGGTGAAAGAAAAGTGTGCAAGAAGATTTAAGCTGAGTTTAGGGCTCTCTATGGATGGTATGTATCCTTTTTGACAAGAGTGGAAATTTTAGCATCCAAGGTCAAGCTCTTTCACATCACTGCAGTAGAATAATAGCAATTTTTTTAAAAATCAGAAGACTCTAAGCATAACCTAGACAGACTAACAAACCTGACCTTTAAGTTCCAAATTATATAGTTTTACAAGAATTACTACAAAGAACTTTCCTTCATACTTGGAAAAACACAATCTACAGAAAATAATATATGATTAAAACATAATTTAAGAATATTTTTCATCCAAAGAAAAAGATTATTTTCGTCCTTTTGCAGTAATCGAATTATTTGTTACTATGAGAGCACTTTTGGCCTCTTTCAAAAAGCAATAATTCAGTTAATCATGCACAAATAAAACCCTGGATGGGAAAGTTTTAAAAAAATTCTGCAGACTAAGTTTGATCCATGAACAGGAGGACCAAGTGAGTTTTCATTTCAGAGTATTTGGCCTCTGTAGTGGTTCCAGGAGAAATTTAGCAATACTTGTATGTAACCCAAACAGTGTATTCTGTTCTCCTCCACTTAATTTCTGATAAACTCTTAAAGATAGGTGGCTCATAGTAGCTGCCCAGTGCACACCTCAGGCTGCAAGCTGGGTACTAAATGAGATAAAGAGGCAAACCCTGCCAGGCAGGGTAAGGTTTATTTGGTTTTTTTGATCACACCAATGAGTCAGACCTGGTAACTCCCTCCAGGGAAGCATCAGCACAGTCCCCCCCATCCCGAGGGGGTCATCTCTGCTAATGGGCCATAAGGAGCTGAAAGGCACAAGCTGAGTAGGCAGCTGCAATGACCATCAAGGACTTCAGAAAATATCCTACTACTCACAAGATTATATAACTCCATTGTGAAACTCCCTGCCCCAGTAAAGGTACTGAGCATTTCCCCTTGAAGCTGAGCAGATAAAACTGGGTACCTGGGACATCATCATGTTACCATCCGGTTTAAACCCAGAAGAGCAAAGAAAATTAAGTCTCTGTGAATAAAATGGAGAGAACTTTGAAGGTTCCGAATATACCCAAANATGTGGTGATCTTCCCTGCAGCTTTTGTAATACAATTTTAAAAGTCCTTAATGAAAATGTTTAAGTCATAAACTACAACATTTCAGTCTCTGACACACCACTACTGGACAGATTCAGAGGAGGATCAGACCTTCCACTGCTTTCTACTGCAACCACCACTTCAATAGGACTGCAACCATCACTTGACAGGACTGTGACCACCACCCTGACCAGCCTGATGCCAGGTTGTTTTCTGACTTCGCGTGCTTAAACCAGTTCTTCTGTGTATCATCACATTTATTGTTATCTTGCTATTAATATGTACCTGCCACGTGAAATCTCTCTCAAGGTATTTGTGTGAGGGATTCCTGAAGTTTATTTGTCCAACAGCTCTAAAAGTCTCATTTTTATGAAACCAGACTAGTCAACTGGATGAAGACACGTAAAGATCTATCACTGGAAACAGCTTGGGGAGAAGAGAATCATGTCAGTCAGCTGAGTTTCTAGTCAAGCGCACCACCTCAAAGAAAGTACTTCTGACAAATGTCTTTGGTGGTCAATGTTCTCCATCATCATTTTGGAACTAGCATGGGAAAGGATGGGAGCAGACTGCTGTTGGATGACTGTAGTTGTGAGAGCAGCCTTGCCAGCACAGATTCACATGGTCTGTGCAAGTAAATGGCAACACCTCTTAACTCTTACCTACAGATGTCTGTGTTTATGTCCCTAGCCTGTCTCTCATCTCTCTTTTGTCTCTGATAAAGCTGCACACTTGCCTTGATCTTGTCATCACTTAGCACTATTTAAAATGTCACCCTGCCTTGCTGCTGAGCAGCGATACATACAGAGATAAGAATTTGATTAAAGATGCAAGAAGACAAATGTTTGCAACATTTCTATGTCTCTGCATTCAGTAGCAAAAAAAGCAGTAATATTGATATGTAAATATCTATATAATGTCTGACATAATGTGCACAGATAGACAGTAGAAATTAAAATCACTGGGGAAATTGATAGTCTATGTATCTCAAAGACTATTATATAGAACACAAGAAAAGAAATAGATCATAAAAATTACTTTATATAAAAAAATAAGATATTGTGGTGATTCAGCAATATGGTGCCCTGTTACCTTTAGGAAATTTTCAGAGATTCATATTATTTCTAGCAGAATATTTAAAAACACCTTTAAACTAGATATGGTGGATGGTTTTGCAAACTGAACAAATGAAATCTTCTAATGTTATTTGCTAAATAAGTTATTTTATAGCCTATTTGGAAAAGAAGCCAAGTTTTTGACTGTTTTACATAATGGACACAAGCTGCTGACTGTTCTCTAAATGAGACAGTGAAATTGCCCATTGTTCTGGAGAAGTAATTTTTCAAAATCACTCTAACTTACGTATTTTCTGGCTGAGTCTATCAAATTTACTCATAGAACAGCTTTCAGAAAGCTGCAGACAGTAAACATATTTACCCACAGCTTCTGTGTAATGATCCATACAAAATTTAAGCAATTGTTCACATCCTGTATCTTACACACACAATAGGAGAGACTAAGTTTTGTGCCTTATTTTGTGCCTTGTGCTGAAATTTTCATATAGAATAAACACCCTTAAAATATATGACCAAGGCTTCAAAGAAAACATTTTTTCTTTTTTCCCCACAGTTTCCGTTGCTTATAAAACCCTCAAAATTTTAGAATCATGATATTTGAGCTAAAATAAAAGAATGCATGAAATTATGAATTTGTCTTTTCGCAACAAAATCTTTAAAAGTCTTCATCATTGTGAATACCAGTCTGGGCTTTACTCTTAAAGATTTTTTTTTTTTCTCCAGTCAGTTCCAAATCTTAGTTTAAGGTCACAATTCAAACATAATACAAACACGTAAACATGTAAGGCATACATGTTTTTTCAGCAAAAGTTCCAATCCAAGTTTCCTGGCACTCCCCAAACACAGAGGTAGGTAGTGCCTGAAGTGTTGCACTGGAGTGATACGTGAGTTTTAGGCAGCAGAGTCTGTCAAGTTGAGGCGGGCGAGTGACCCTTTTTGTAACTGACCACTGGAAATGCACGGAGCTTTGTCTTGGATGTCAGGAGCTTATGGATCAAGGCTGGCCAGCAGGCCCTGTGGACACAGGACCCCTGTGGGCTGCAGGGTTTCCCACCAGGATTTGTGGCCCCACGGGGGACCTACACTGCCTGAGGCACAGCACCCTGTGGAAGGGACCTGCACTGGAGCAGTTAGTGAAGAACTGAAGCCCACACAAGGGACTCATGATTGGGAAATCCATGGAGAACTGTATCCCACGGGAGGGATCCCATGCTGGAGTAAGTGTGAGAAGTGCCTCCCCCTGAGGAGGAAGGATCAGTAGAGACAAGGTGTGATGAACTGACTGCATCCCCCACTCTCCATTCCCCAGCACCAGTAGGAAAGAGGAGATAGAGTAAATTTGGAGTAAAGTCAAGCCCAGGAAGGAGGGAGGGATTGGTTGAATGTATTTTTGAGTGTTGGGTTTACTTCTCATTACGTTACTCTGATTTGATTGATAAGAAATTGAACTAATTTCCCTGAGCTGAGGCTGTTTTGACCATAACAGTTGAGTGGTCTTCTTGTCTCTATCTTAACCCATGAGCTTTTTGTTTTACATTCTTTCTCCTGACCCAGTAATGAAAGAAGTGGTAGAGTGCCTTTGGTGGGCAACTGGCTTCAAACCAAGGTCAAACCACTACAGATATGAAGTAATAATTCTGTATTTCTATGGAAAACAGCGATTTCCCTTTGGACACTCAAGTATTCAGACTGTATGTTATGCCTGTTCCCTGTGTAGTGATCCTCTGGTCTATATGCACTGAAATTTTAGGGATAGCTACTGTGCTGTATTCTGCATTGGTATATTGCTAGGTAAAATTGAATGCTGACTGGATATAGAGACAGCACAGGAAAAAAATAGTACATTTGTACAGAATATTCTAATAAAAATGATAAATCAGTATTAACTATGTTAATGGCAGAATGTGCAACAGTGAGCTGTTAATATAGTTTTATCTGCTGACATGAATACTGAAAGAAAGTCTTATATCCTGATCAAGGAAAAAAATGTAGCAATTAAGTCATCAAATAACATATAGCAGTTTGCGTAACACATGGAGTAATCAGACTTTGAAATAGTATCTCACAATATTTAGCATATAGATTTACTAACTATTTTATATTATCACTCCTTAGTAACAAGACTTCATTGCTTTGTTTGCTCCTGGGATATATTTACAGATATAATGCACTGAATTTTGAAGGTCAATCTCCATGAAATGTGACTATGAGCAATTTTTTAGATGAATGAGGTCTACATTCTTATATTTTCCTTGCTGTGTGTACTTACCAGTATGATTACACTTCAGCTTGAAAAACATTCATGACATGTCGCTTAATCTTTTCCATAAATTATTAAAATTTAGTATCCTACTCATAGCACTCATTAAACATATACAGATAACTCCATGAGGTTCAGCATTTGTGTCCTAGCACTTTGAATTAGAACAGCCCACCCACCTATTAGGACTAAGGGAGAGTTATCAGGGTTGTTTTTTATCTCATACTTTTTTGATTTTCAGACCTTATTCATACATGCATAAGCATAACAGTCTGACTCTCCTTAAAGAGTCAAGCCCAGATATCATCCCACAGTTCATGTCAGCTTTCTTTCCCCTGACCACAGAGTTAATCCACTCCATGTGTTAAGCTGTGATCCAGGGCATATATTCTCTACCACTAGGTTTGTTTCAGGTCCAACAGGCCATAAGAAACTTTTGTGTCCATTCAGAGAATTAACTTGGTCCCAGTAACACAAACCCCTGGAGACCCAGGGTGCCTCTTTGTGTTCAAACCAAATATTTATACCTAGGCTGTAGCTAGGGAGAGAAATCCCAGCACCACAGGACCACCTGAGGATAGAAAGCATTTCTGATACCACATTTTAAGTAGCTTGATGGTAGAAAATGAGTACAAGAGTACTTAACAAGAATATCACTTGTGGGTTGTATGATTCCAAGAAGTGATAGCAAAGCAAGTAAAGAAATTGTTGTGTCTGTACACGGCTATTACATCATTCTTCTTCAATAAATGCATGCTGTTTAACCATAATACCCATACAGATGGAAGCATCAAGTGCAGGAATCAGATCACATTTCAAATGAATCCAGGCTCAAGTTTAGAAGGACAAGTGACTCAAACCAGTTGCAGTGATAATTTGTGTTACCAAAAAGCTGCCATATGCCTGAGTGTAACCTGAATGAACCACATGAATCAGAGTACAATACTAATACTAATACTAATACTGATACTAATACTAATACTAGTAATAATAATAATAATAGTAATAATAATAATAATAATAATAATAATAACAATAATAAATTTTAAAAGCAGGATAAAGAGAATTAACATTTAATAATAAACTTTATAATAAACTTCAGAAATTAAACTACTTTTAAGTCATATATGGAGAAATTTGAGGTTCAGCTATTAGCCTGATACAAAACTTTAGTACTTCAATACAGGTTATTTAATGTATTTTATTTAAGAACAGCTTGAAAATGCTTGGCTTCCTGTTTTTGAAAAAAAGAAAAAAGACCAAACTAAACCATTTTGTGTAAATGTAAAATCTTTATGAAACAATCAGAGGTTAAGTGAAGACCAAATGTTTGCAATAAAAGAAAGGTGTTCATCAGAAGTAAAACAGACTCTAACACAGGAATCAGACATATACAAAATCAAATTTGTTGTGGATATGCAACATGACAATATTGTTTTTCAGTGATAAGCTTTTCTTGACTGTTCCCTGTGTAGTGATCACTTATTGAGATATACTTAGAATTTTATATTAACTGGTTATCATAAAATCCAGATGCTTTAACAAAAATCTAGTTGCTAGCTGAATCCCTGGATTGGAAACAAATGGTTGATTTAAACAAAGAGAGCTAATATGTTTAAGGGAGTAGCTCTGGGGTGGCGAGAAGATGTTCATCACAGCCCTGCCAAGTTATTGATCTGACTAACTAACACTATACTACTAAAAAGTGGTCAATTGGATGTAAGAACCAGTAGTTTGTCTCATAATACTCTTTAATTTTTAGTGGCAGTAAACTTAAGAAAATTTGAGAAAATGCCATGAAGGCAGATGATGAATATGTGCCTAAAGTCTATCCCAAAGCTGCAAACACCAACTGCTGCTCCTGCAATGATCTGGTTTTTACTCAGTGGTGCTGTTTAGTCCTAGGGACCAAATTTTCACAACAGAGCAGTTTAACATGTAGAACTCATTAATGGGATTTTCTTTCTTTATTCATCAGACTGATTTGCATCATAGGGCCCAAAGCCTTGATAGCAGTGGAGGGTACCATGATGCAGATCAGGAGTCACTCACGGGGTAAAAATTATTCCACTCCCCCAGACTTAGGCTGACTATGTGCCATGTTGGTGTCTCAATGTTGCTTTTTCTCACAGAAAATTTTTCAGAATATAATTCTGAAAAGGTGTTAAAAGATATATAATGTACATATACCATTAATGTGCCCTTGCTTTAACATGTAGAAACTTGTGATACAAATGACAGTATTGCAGACCTGCATTTCTAGCAAAGTTCAGTTTGCTCATTAGTTTGAACTTTGTGTATTTGATTGTATTTATACTTGCCTAACAGTTCTCTCTCCTTCTAGGTGCTGTGACTGCCCTACCATTTGGATAATTCCTACAGAGATTGGTGAGTGTTGAGCAGTGAAGTATAGGCTAAAGGATAATATTATACCATTCTATGAAAAGTGCAAATACAAGGCAGACTCTACTTGCTATTTGTAGGTCACCCAACAAGAGACACACGCCCCAAACTGCAGATTGAACAGGTCAGGTTGGGCATTAGGTGAAACAATCTCCAGCACTGGAACAGTATGTCCAGGAGTTGGGACACAAGTAAGATGTGTTCCATAGAGGCTAATAAATTACATTTCAAGACTAGTTCAATTTATAGAAAAATTTTTAAAACAAGGCTCATGAATTCAGACAATACATGGTATCTGTAAAGTATCTATTCTGAACACACATTTATATAATAGGAAATGTATACACATGGCAGAGCACTGCCTTTACAAAATGCACTTCTATTTTGTATTAATAAAATTATTCACATTTCTATTTACAAGAGCAGCCCCTGAAACTAGATATAAATAACCAATTACCCCTGTAATTGATTATCAAAAGAAGTCTGATTACTATGAAAGTTATAACTTATTAAAGTAAGGAAATGGTAATGAAAACTTCCATTTTAATTTCTAAAAAAGCTATCTTTGTGGTACACAGAAAATATGTGTGCTTTCAAAAGGTAAAAAAAGCCTTCTGTGAGTTCAGTTGGTATTTTTCTCTGCTTTTTCTTCCTTTACCTTTCCTGACAAAATTGCTGTATTTTCCATTTTCTCAAATAAACAGTGACTTTATTTTTAAATTCAATACTGATAAACTTAAAATGGAAATATAAATTTAAAACGAGATGGCTGTCAGGATACTGTACAACACAGCAAGAGAAGCAGACACAAGAAAAAGCAGACAGAGGAAATAAAAACATCATCAGCATCTATTATAATTTTTATGTGGCAGTCTGTAGTCATAGATTTCATGTTAAAATATGAACACTTTCCTCTGAATTAATACTAAGACATGCTTAATTGACTTAGTTCGGATAACTTGCCATTGTCTCTCACAGTCAACAAGATGCTAATTGAATCCAATCCACAATTTAATTACACCCATAGTCTCAAACATCTTAAACTGAGCCTTTGTGTAAAAGCTGAGACCACAATAAATCTGTGAGATGATGCCTCTGTCATTTCTGCTGGCTGATGCACCAAGACAATTGCAGCAGCAGCAGAAGTAACAAGCACATTAACTAGGATGGTAATCAACAATCTAGTCACACACTTTGTCAGATTAGAAACTATATCACAACCTTTTCTTTTTGATGGTTCTCATGACTATACTGTAAAGAACATACTTTGCTGCACAGACATGCTGTAACTCACATCAAAGCATGACAGACAACTTTTCCTTTTACAGCAGTGCAAAATTTTGTTCTGTTCAAGCTCATGACCAGTTTGATCCAAAGAAGCACAAAAACATGTCCAGTGCAGTCAATATTGTTGTACAACTTTCAGTTTCCACCTGTGGGCAGAAACCCCCTCCTCAACCACGTAACACAGTCATAATTATAATCAAAATTTGAAAACTAACATTATTGGTAAGAGGTCAAATTACCTCTGTTTTTTTGCTAGAGGAAGTAGTTTTCCTTCACAGTTTCATTCAGCTTTTCTTTCCCTTTTCTTTCTTTCCTAAATATTTTTGCAGAGAAAATGATCTTTAGCAAGCATTGCCAAAATAGCTGAGCAGAAAGCTGATGTTTTCTGGAAAATCTTCTGTAGGCTTCTCAGAGGCAGGCAGAAAGCGATTTACATGAACTGAAATGTATTATAGTACAGAAGGGTACAAATAGCAGTTTCTAACACCTTGCATGACCAACATTCCACTTTATTCCCACTTTTTTCCAATTCTTCGCTTTACATCCAGCCAACTCTTCTCATTCATTTTTTGTTTGTTTCTCTTGTGCATAACTAATTCAGTTCAAGGCAGAACATTTTGTAGCCTGCTTTACTTGTTCAGTGGCTGGTGTTCAGACTCCCATATTTCAATAATGTCTCAGTTACCATGCTCTGTTACCCCACTGAATTTATTTGCTGCAGTTGAGAAATATTATGCAATTTTGGATGCGTCAGATAGCAGAAACAAGGATTTATTATTAGGAGTTCACTAAAAAGTATAAAAAGAAAACAACATTCTTGATGTTTTACAAAACATATCCATCCTTACTGACCCAGAAACTGTACATGGGTTATGCTTCACAGATAACATCTCTTTTCTTTAATAGTTGTTCCTTCTGACAGATAGGGAAAAAAGGAAATGGCAGAAGATGCGTGGCTTGAAAGCATGAATAATTATTTAATGACAACAAAGTAACAGGCTTGTAGAATATCTAGATCTAGTCTACCACTCTCTATGAACACACATATTTTTTTTTCCTTGATCTTTATTCTATTTGGAAATGTTTCTGTAAGCCACTTTCCATGTTACACTATCACTATCGTTCAGCTAATGTATAATCCAGCTCCCATATTTGATCTTGTTTCATTGACAAAGTGTCCCACAGTTTGACTGCTTATCTGCTCAATTCCTTGAGAAATGATTGTATCCCTGGCACATGTATCCTTTCTATAGGAAGTCAATTCTCCTTAAGGTGGCTGTCATGCAGTGGTGTGCAATATTGTAAAGAGAAGCTGAGTCCACCAAGGTCAGCGACTCTGGAAGGGAAATTATCTTTACTGACCTAAATACATGGAAAGCTGTAGTTTCTAACTACATTCTCAATAACAGCAGGGTTGGGGTGTTCCTTCACGTGTGAGTTCTTTCATCATTGCAGCTGGCAATGCATTTCTGTGTTGGCTTTTCCATATGTGTTTTTTTTTCTTTTTTTGTAGTGCTTCTGAAAAGTCCTACAGTTAGCTCACTTAAATCACGTTCTAAGAGTCCCTATGAAATGAGTATGGCATCTGTTGATAATATACAGTTTTAGACAGGGAATAAAGGAGGCTTTATATTACTTACCAGAACTTGGAATGGGATCTTTCTGTTTTCTTCAGCCAGCTGTTGTGATCTAATCTTGTAGTGCATATGGCTTTAAGGTTCTATGCAAGCATTGAAAGTAAACTGGAAAACTGGATAAAAGTGTCATGTGGTTTCTTTTAGAAATACCAGGATATCTCTCATAATTTACCAGAAAATTTTAGCTTAAATATTAATACTCATTTTCTTACTAGTTAAACAGTCTATTAGAGCTGATCTTTGCAAAACCTTTGCTAAAGTTCTGCTTGGAATTTGTTAATTAATCACAGAATCAGAGAATCACAGAATCATTAAGGCTGGAAAAGACCTCTGAGATCATTGAGTCCTGCGTTTTATCAACCAGGACCACCTTGTCAAGGAGACCCACTAAATGTCATGTCCAGTCATTTCTTGAACATTGCCGGGGTGGTGACTCCACTACTTCCCTGGGCAGCCTGTTCCAAACCTTGACAACCTTTTCCATGAAGAAATTCTTCCTGATGTCCAATTTTAATATTGCCTGGTGCACCTTGAGGCCAATTTCCCTCTTTCTGTCCCTCGTTGCCTGGGAGGATGAACCCCACCTTGCTTCAAGCTCCTTTCAGGGAGAGTCATAAGTTCACCCCTGCATCTCCTTTTGTCCAGACTAAACAGCCCAAACTTTCTCTTTCAGCCATTGCACATAAGACTTGTGTTCCAGACCCTTCACCATCTCCACTGCTCTTCTCTGGACTCACTCCAGCACCTCCATGTCTTGCTCATAGTGAGGGACCCAGAACTGGGCACAGCACTCGAGATGTGGCCTCAGCAGTGCCAAGTACAGAGGGACAATCACTGTCCTGGTCCTGCTGATCACACTATTGCTGAAGGCCAGGAGGCCTTTGGCCTTCTTGGCCACCTGTGCACACAGCTGGATCACAGTCAGCAGATGCCAACCAGCATTCCCAGGTCCTTTTCCACTGGGACACTTTCCTGCCACTCTGCTCCAGTATGTAGTGCTACATGGGATTGTTGTGTCTGAAGGGCAGGATCTGACAACTTGACCTGTGCTGAACCTCATCCAGTTGGTACCAGTCTATGGATTCAGCCCATCCATGTCCCTCTGCAGAGCCTTCCTGCCCTCCAGCAGGTCAACAATACTGCCCAACTTGGTGTCATCTGCAAACTGACTGAGGGTTCATTCATCCAGGTATATAACGAAGATATTCTACAGGGCTGAACCCAACACTGATCCCTGTAGGACTCCCACTAGTGACCAGACACTAAATAGATGTTTCTCCATTCCCCACCACTCTAAGGGCTAGGCCATCCAACCAGCATTTTACCCAGTGAAGAGTACACATGTTCAAGCCATGAGCTATTCGTTTCTCGAGGAGAATGTTTTGGAAAACAGGGTCAAAGGCTTCCTTAAAATCTAGGTAAAGAGTATCCACAGCATTCCCATAATCCAGTAAGCAGGCCACCTTGTTGCAAAAGCAGATCAGGTTATGTAGCATGCTGAAACCTTAAATGTATATAATCGTGTGTCTACTTTAAGGTACAGAAGGGTACTGAAAATATGCATGCCTTCTGCCTGAATTAGTGATACAGAAGGAAACAAAAGATCATTCCCATGTGCTAAAAAAATATTCACCTTCCTTTTTAGTCCCTTCATGTACTAAATCTTGTATTTCATATGTAATCCAAAACTGACGACATTATTTCACTCAAATAGATGATAGGGACTAGTATTTCTGGCTCATTACTGACTTTTGATTGAATCTAGACATGCCAGTAACCAATTACTTTAGGGTGCATTTCCAATTACTTTAGGGTTTTGGGTGGATTGACCCTAGCCCTGTCATTGATGGATTCAGTGATGCTTAGTTTCTCATTTAGCTCCCAATTATGTTACATTTTTTCTCGATAATATTTCAGAATATCATTACTGACTTTTTATATAAACTCTCCTCTCTCCAAGGCATGTATTCCAATAATCTTCTCATCGCCTGTATTCCAACCAGTTAAAGTGTAACTGTTGTTTTCCTTGTGAGATAAATACTTACTCACAGTTTAGCATTCTGCATGCAATAGCAGCATTTTTGAAGTGTTATTATCATTAGCAACTTGTTTCACTAATTTTCAGTTGGACAGAGCTCTAATTCCCATAAACTCCTTTAGGTATATATATTTTGTTTTATCACCAGGCTATACTTCACACAGTTCTAGTAAGGAAGATTTTTCTCTCTGAAATGTCCTTCACACACAGGAAACTTCCTTAGAGATTGCGGAGTTTTTTTCATTAACTTTTATTCTTTGAGATTGTAAGGGATCATTTGTTTCAAAAACACAGTTAACAAAATAAAAGCTTTTCACCAGAAAAAAATATGACTGAACTTTTATCTAAATATATGTGTGCTCCCCAGAACCTGTGAGTTACAGAGACCATTCCCAACAAATAATACTCCTAGACCAGAGGTAATGCTTGAAAAAAAAATTTTAAAGGATCCTCTGAAGCAATGATCTACCTAATCTTCATTACCTACTGCTTATTAAAACAGAATTTTAAGTCAAAACAGATGAGAACTGAAAGTAATTGAAACCATCAATAATTTGCTTCATGAGTTTCAGAAACAGACTTCAACAACATTGTGAAGGTGTGTAGAAATCTGACTCAAATCTGAAAAATAAGTTGGCCTCTAAATTCTTGCTTCCTTTAAATGTAAAGACTCCAGTAACTAAAATACTGTTACCATTAAAATACTAGTGGAAATATTTCTACTTGCATTTTTTATAAAATGATAAAAATAGAAAACCTGAGGTCAAAGTTTTCTTAAATCTTTCTGAACTATAGTCACATACCTGTTTATTTAGAGCAAAAGGACTGAATCATCTCCTACAACAGAAAAGAAGAGGAGAAAATGAAAAATAATTTTTAGAATAAGTTCTCATAGGGAATTTAAATGAAGTTGAAAATTAACTGCATTGCTAAATAACTTGATAGTAAGTAGTTGCAGACAGATTTCAATTCCTTTATTTTCAGAAGCAGCAGAAGCAGATCCCCTGCAACTAATTAGTATAAGGATACTTAGAAGAATAGTATATTATTTTTAACTACTTGTTCATTTATATTCCTTTAGAAATTCCTTATTTAGTTCCATGCCAAAGATGGAATTAGAAAAAAAATTGCATTAGTCTGATTTCCACATAAATTTTATAACATTTCGTTAGTCTAACCCATAATTAGAAGGCTTTAGTGCTAGCAGTAAGATTTATAGCACTGTATGCAAGGGTTTCTTCCTATTAGTCACAAAGGCATTTTAATGGAGAGATTAATTTTTAATAACTATCTGTTTGCAACTTGTGTATTATTGCAAATGTCAACTCCAACTGTCCTAGAGAGGAAAGAATGACATGTCATTTATTTTCATATAGGGCATATTTTCTCAGTTACCCTGTGCATTTTGGGGTTGGTGTTGGTCTTATGTGTTAAAGCACTAGTGGTAGTCACTGAATTTTAAGTGAACACCACTGACTTCAGCATCCTAAACTTACTAGACTCTAAAAGCAAAAATATGTGAGAACCTAGAAACAAAACAAGGATCTTAAGATTTTTCAATGTTGTCTTGTTTCTTGCCAACGTCTATACTAGCCTTTAGCAAAATAAAAACACTGAGGTAGTAGAAATTTGGACTCCAAACCTCTGTTTAACTATATCATCACCATTATCTTATACATACTTGAAAGATCTAAAGCAGGCTAAACACAAACAGCTAAATTTGCAGTTGCAAGAAACATGTTTTATTTACAGACATGAAAAAGCTACCCAAGGTATGCTGAATATTTAAACTTTCAAAACCAAAAGTGTCACCTTATATAGCTCTCATGAAAAGATTTTGGAGCTATTATTGGAAAAATAATTAATTCAACCTTTTCTGTATGCTACTTGAGACCTGCTGTTAGGCTTTCATGATCTTTCATCCTCACCTAATTAGAACATATCAACCACAGGTCATCAAACAAACTAGGAAAAAAATAAACCAAGTAACTTCAACAAGGGTTACTTCTTATATTCTATTTCACTGTTTAGAAGCTCTGTGCTTCAACAAGGATCAAAATCAGAACTACTGAAATATTCACTGATGTCATCACTGGTCCCAGTAGGAGAAGGAAATAAGAATTCTCCATATTCACACTTTTTAGTTGCTTAAAAAGTCAAGGTTTTGGTAGTGTATTTTTAAAATTATTATTCACTTCTGTGAGCATATTCAAACCTTTTGTGCCTAGTAATTAATTTTCAGAAGTTCAAATGGTCCAATAAATATTAAAACTCGTTGGGAATAAAAAAGTCTTTTACCAAGCACCAGTAAAAGTGACATATTTCTTTTTGAAAAAAAATAAGGGTAAAATGGTAAAATGTAGTGAAATGGTTTGAATATTTTCTCCAATCTGGTAAGAAACCGAACCAATAGTTGTAAACAAATGCCAACAGTCTTGGGTTGAAATGCTCAAAATCTGAGTAGTTAGAAAATAACACTGTAACATTCATTATGAAGAAACTATAAAAGAGATTAGTCCATTAAGAAAATTTGGGTTATAATAGAGATACTGAGATAAATCTGTAGTACAGTTTGTTTGTATTTTTGATTGCAATAAACTTTTCATAAACACACCAACAAAGATTATCTTGAAATAAAACATTTTGGCCATGATTTTATATTAACATTGGTATAGTTACCATGGTTTTCTACAATATGCATGATCCAAATATAATTTTCTGAAGAGTAAAAAATAAGAGCATTATGAAGAATACTTGCAAACAGGGACATTATTTTTATTTTTGGAGGAGCATTTTGCCATTTAGTAGCTTCACCTATTGAGAGATTAATGCTGTTAAAATTATTTTGAAGGCTTTTACCTTCCTTGAAATTACAATTAAATGATTTCATGAAAATTATTTAAGTTTTACCTAAGTAAACAAAGTAAACAAGTTCCTCAAGACCATAATCTAAACAAGTCTCTTTTCATTAAACCATGTTAAGTAGAGTATTATCCCAGATTCATACCCACATAAACAGCAGTTCTGTTTCTGGTTTTGGATTTTACACAGGTACTTACCATCTTTTTCACATTCTGTAGGATAAATTCCTAAGGAGATTAAAGGTTTATTGTCTCACTTGGTCCCACTGTATTTTCAAATGCTCTAAATTAGACCTGTGGGCGAGAACTACCTTGAATTTTCAATATCTCTTGGTTTTCCTCAGTGTCACCTGTGGTCTGATTTAGACTTTCAAACTTCTAAATAGTCTGCAGAGAACATTTTTGCTCCAAGGAGGTGAAGTGCACAAAAATCTTTTATTCCTGGTTGAGGAGTGCACAGTCGCCTTTGTCACCTGAGCAGCACAGCAGGAATGATGCTCTCCCATCCTCGTGCAGTCTCCTGGCCCACTGGTAAAGTGCTTTCCCCAGAGGAAAAGCTGCCAGAGACTGTTCTGTGGCTGCAAGGAGGCTTTGTGTGCCTTCCTGTATGCAGTATATGGAAAATATGGAGAAAATGAGGGAGACGATGCTCCCTCCAAGCTCCCCCCAAGCTCTGAGTGTCTTCTGGAACATTTTCTGTGTTTACATTTCTCAGAAAGCAGTTCAAACAGACTCAGAGATTCCTTGGGCTAAAATATGAACTTGAGAGGATTGTTTTTTCAACACAGCTTCATAAAGCCACCTTAGGCCTCTAAAAGGAATATCTTGAGAATCACCTAAAGGATGCTGCTTGATAGAGAATTTCATTCCTTAAATATCACTGGTTTTCCTTATAGCAGCAAAGGATGCATTTACACCAGCTGCCTCTTTTTCACTTTTTTCAGTGGGAGTGTCTTTCAGATATAATGCATTTTATAAAAGAACAGTTGGATATTTGTGTCATGAAAGACAGTATATTCTTAGTGCTCCAACAAGAGACTTAAAACATCATCTGTAACTAAAATAAGAAAAAATCTGCAATATTTTAGTAAAAATTCAGCACATATATAACTATAATAAAGGTTAGAATCTGAGAAAAGATGGAATCTTTCAATGCAATCCATTTTATTCCACTGTAAAGTGCCTGCTGTCTTTACTTGCAGAAGATCTACGAAATAGTCTGCCAGTGACCCTTTACAGCCTGATGACTATTTTCACTTTCAGGTGTAAATTTCAAAACATGTTTGTTAATTAAAGACTATACAAAAACTAAATTTATACCTTTACTGATAATTCTTTGAAATCAATTTTCATGCATATTTATAAAAGCACAGGTGACAAATCAACAGACTCTGATGTCAAAAAATTGTGTCATCATCAAATGAAACTGAGAGAGAAAAGTCTGATAGTAGAAAGCACTTGTTAATATTGAATGTTTCAGATATTATGTAAAATATTAGAGAAAATAAAGATAAGTTTGCTCCAAAGAGAAAATTTCTCTGTAAAGAAAGACTTGAGTGCTTTTAAATGCCAAAATTTAGGTAGGAGTTTGTTAGCATGTATTTAGGACATTATCTATTACTGTGTTTCTTAAGCTAAAGAGTGGAAGAAGAAAGGATAAAGATGACTTTCCACCATTTCTATACTCTTACATTCTTCATTTGAATTTTCAAGTTATAGGTCTACTCCAGTTTATGATCTGTTGCTCCCCTGGAGGAACTCTAAACACTGACAGAATACAAGAATATGAGGAGTTATGGCTTTGTTTACTTCAAACATCAGAAAAAAACCTTCATTGGAAGTGGAATCAAGTACATCAGGAAGTCAGGGCACCAGCTGTCTGAGAAATCTGTTCCGAATCTAGCACAAATGGCAGTATTTCATGATTTTTCATTGTGGGCCAGTAGCATCTAACCATCTCTCTTTCAATTAGCCCAACCAAGAATGTTTTACTAGAAAAAAATCTGAAAAAAATATGACTGAAAGAAAAATATGTCTAGAAAGAAAAAATATGTTTGACTTTGAATAGATGGTCGTTCCTTTTAGGGAACAAAAGAAACCATTCTTAATAGTGGGAAGTGCTAGAGATAGATAGGCTGTAATACTAGAAATGTAGAAAGGAAGCAAAGTCAAAAGAGGAGCACGAACTAGTAAAGAATCAGTTCCTACTGCTATCATCAAATGTGCCAAGTAAAATCAGTAAATTTTGATGCTTTAAACAGGTGTAGAGCTTCCAGAAATATTTGTGCTCTCACTACCAAATAGAAAAATTTGGTGTGAAATCTCTTCCAAAAATTAATTTAATGACTTATTTGTGCATAAAGGTGCATAAGGGTCTAGTTTCTTACCCTAGGCTATTCTAGGCTTACTTATCCTAGGCTACGTTTGAAAATAAAGTTTGCCAGTGATATGTGGTTAGGAAGCCCTCAGCACTGATGTCTTTGTATTTAGCCAAGCCTTTAACTACAAAATGAATGTTCAATATCTAATACATCCACTGACGTAATACTGTATTGGATCCACCATTTTAGTCTGACAGTGCCCCTATAATTGACTTATCACTAATTTAAGTTGGTCCTTAAACTATCAGAGTGTGTCTCCTTCATATTGTCAGAGCTTCACTAGCTTATGTACTGCATTTTCCAGCAATTCATTAGATTTTGCTGCACTGCTATTTCTTTACATAGAACACTTTTATTAGAACACTGATTTTCAGCAGAGCGTGTAAAAATTTCACTAAGAAAAAGATCATTTTGATACTGCAGTCCATGGGTGACTCCCCAGGTATTTGTTATCTTTGGTCAGGTCTTTGACACTTACCATCAGTGTAGCAGCAAAGTAATCCCAGTCCCTCAGGTAATTAGTTCATACCAGTGAATCAAACCCCCTAATTACTTCTATTCCCAGAATCAACAAGAAGAACATGTGTGAGGGGGTGTGCATGTGCATGTGTGTTTGTTTTGGGGAATATGGGCTTGTGCAGGCATGAAAGAGTGAGAGAGGAAAAAAATCCTGGCAACCCCAATCCTGTTCATAGTGTCATGGGATCGGTCCCATTTGGCTCTATCTATCTTGCCTTATTGGAAGCTCCTTAATTGACAAATGAGGACTTTATCAAGCTTGGCAGGAGTCATTATGTCTGTGATTTTCCTTGAAATGTATCTGTCATGCAGCTCAAAATTAAATTGCCAGTTTTGGGCCTAACCAGAGAAGGGGCAGTGACTCAAAGCACTCAGTAGGAAATGAATGATTAATGCAGTTTATAGACAGAATAATGTTTTTTTCTGTCTTATGTGCTTTTTGTGTGTAATCTCCAGTGGTTCAGCTTCAGATGGATCTAATGAAAAAGGACTGGATGTTTTCCACCTTTTCTTCAGAGCATGCTGTACGATTTATCCACTGACAAAATGCACTAATGAAATGTCACCTTGGACAGCTTGCTAAGGATTGATGGGCTGAAAGTTTTGTACTTTATTTAACTTTTGCAGGAAAAATGAATAAGTCCTCCAAACTCTGTATTGATATAGAGATTCATTATGATTTTGTACTCCGGAGGAGTAGCTGGAATGGAAAAGGCAGCTGTGGCAAAGAGGTGACAATAATGTAAAAGAAATAATTACTTAAAAAGCTAGGTGTATGGCTTCATTGCACTCAAACCCATAAACTATAGTTGAGCTGCATAACTTTTTAAGGCTTCTTTCTTCAGTATTATCTCTGCCCATTACAAAAATCCATCGTCCATTCTCTTTATTTGATTGATGTATAATTAAAAAAAAATAGTGAATAGCAACTTTCTCCCCAAACACATGTTTTAGACCTCTTCACCTTGGGACTTCATCCAATGCTTTCAAACTTCCATAAGACCAATGAACAAGTTATTACAATCCGACTTAAAAATAGGTTATTATTCAGACTTTTCCTGAGAATGAAAAAAAAACCAAAAACCACAAAACAAAACAAACCAGAAACGTTACACAAGTACTAAATGCTTTCAATTACTAGTTAAGAGTTCCACCAGCTTACTTGTTCCCAACCAGTCAGGATAGGGATATGGGAATTAGAAGGGTGAAAGTGAGAAAACTTGCAGGTTGAGATAAGNACCCTGTCACTTAAGATTTATTCCTAATGAGGGAGCAGGATGTAAACAAAAATCTTTTCACAGAGCAAATTGTTTTCTTGCCTTGCTCCCCCTTGTTACCCTTATTCCACATGAGAATATTTCCAGACTCTCCAGAGCTTTTTATTTTTAATTCATAATTGCATAAAACCACCATTATCATTAAAAATGCATCCATATACACAGTAAAGGGCTTTGAGAGAAAGGTGATAGAATAGTTGCCACTGTTGTAATTTCTTATTACCCAGATCATAGTGGATTTCTTAATTCAGTGAGTTTTCTAGCTCCCCATTTCTTGCCTCCTTTTGCTGCTGCACTCTGGGGCAGACAATAACTATACTTCTGATGTGCATATACCAAGAACAAGAACCATGGTTCCCTTGGAACCACCACAATAGAAAAGTACAATAATTAGAGTAAGAAGAATAAGTTCAGGGTTTCCAACAGCAACTTTTAACAGCTGGTTTGGAAATGAAACTCTGTTTGCCCTTGATTTGAAAATTATTGACTATGATTAGCTTTACCACACCACGAACTGAGTGTGCAGTAATACCATTAAGCAGGATTTTCTTTAATATTTCATGACATATATATGTGTGTCAAAAGAAAAAAATAAGCCTCTGAATCTCTACCTAATCTCCAGAGAATATTATACATACTTTCTGCACATAACACAACATGATGTCCTTGAGTACAGTGGGCCAAGGATCATGATTCATCCAGCTCCATTGATGTGAAAGGAGTGAAAACAACAGGGTGCATTGAACAAATGCTGCTATTGCCATTTACTTTTCAACAACAGAAGAAAAAACTCTGTGCTGAATTTTTCAGTTGGCTACTTGAAAGACAAAGGTAACAATAAGAATAGCTCATCTCATGCTGCTTTACCCATGGTACTGCAAAGCTTTTAGATGATAGTGTTATCTTACATATTACTAATGTACAAAGTCTTGGAATATTCATGCACAACTGGGTGAGTTAAGGACTAAATTAAAGAGCCTTCTAAAAGAAAGAGTTAGAGTATAGAATATTCTCCAAGACTGTCTTATGTAATGCAGCTGTGAATCATCATTCTACCACACATGGAAAGAAATGTTTAATAAATAATTCTGCAACTATAGACTACATCCAGTGCAAACACACACAGCCAAGATTAAGATTCCTGCATGTATAGCTTTATTTTTACTGAAGTAAGTAAAATAATTGGTTTACTAAGCACTAAGACAGACATTAGCAATATCAAAATAAATGTAAAATTCACATATTTTAAACACTGTTTGCAACTTATAAACCTTAGGAAACAATGTGTGTCGTGCCAGCATTGGGTTCAACCCTTCAGCCCCTTCTTGTTCCTTTTCTGGCAGAGAAAGTTACTGCATGGCCTGCTGTGCTCTAGCACACCCTCATGCACACTGCTGGGATGATTCCACAGAAATTCATTGTAAACAGTAATTGCAGTTCCTAAGAGAGAAAAGAAGACATAGAGAAACAATATGGTCTCTCAGTTGCAGGCCAAATACTTCTCTGAACATGATACTTTCCAATTTGGGTGGGGTAAAAACATTTTTGATATCAAATTAATTTAGCCAGATGGATTTACTCAGCTTCTTATTACCAGCACTGTCAATAAATAAGAAAGTCTCCATTGCTTCTCTTGAAGATATTTAATGAAAGAAAGCAAAGAAATAATAAGTGTTGTCATAGATGACCCTTTAGCAGGATACTTTATTATCTTTGGAGAGAGAGCTATTCTATTCACAAGCCAGTCATCCCACAGCACAACACTACAACATTTATACTCAGCATCAATAGAATAATTATAAGTTTGCAGTGTCAAACATCCAAAAATACTAAAACCTAGAATTCAAATTTCCTGTACAACCTTGATTCACATAAATGGACATGCACATTTCGATTTCAACAGATATTTTATGTTGAAGATTACATCTTTTTTTTATCTTTTTCAAAGAATTATTTAATTCACTGAAATGTTGGTATGCATTTACATAAATATAGGTTCAGTATTTATTTTCTTCTTGTTGTTTTGGACAAGCTTTGCTTAGGTTCAGTACTAAAATTCTATCCAATTAACTAATATTGCATGTATATGCAATTTATGTTACTGCATGTAAGAGTCCCATGTTCGTGTTTCATTCTTGTGAGAACTGAAGAAGAATCTCTTAAATTTAGTGTTGAAGTCTAGCAAGAAAAGTCAAAGGTACCCATAAACTCTGACTTCTCAAGACAGAACTGGGGTTTTCAGAGAATTCAATAGCATATAGCAGTTAAAACATTTAAAATATTTTTTGCATTCATTTCCATTTTAATTGCAAATACTCAAGACTTCTGCAAATGACATTTTGGGGAATCCTATCAGGTATTCAAAAAATTAGCTTGGTGTAACTTTGAGATAGGGATGGAATCCAGTTTCTTGTTCTGGGTTTCAGTAGCCTTGACTATTGGCTGTCTCCCTCCTGTCTCTTTCCCATTCCACTTCTGTATCTGCAATAACTGAAGAAATCTCCTTCACTATGGTAGAGTCAAGATGTGGATACCAGACAGACCTTAAGCTGACCAAGTATATGGAGACATTCTTCCTTTCAGAGCTGATGGCTTCCAGGACCCAGCAGCAGTGTCTCCATGTGCACCTCTCTGGTAGGAATCCTGAACACAATTAAAATCTCTTATTTTTAAGATGACATTGGCATTAGTTTTCAAGAGGGGATTAAAAGAAAGCCAAAACATTTTGACATTAGTACTAAAGTACTGAAACTGAACAAGATAGTGTTGTTTCCCATGAACACCTATATGCTTTAATAAAGGCAGATACAGAACCTACCATGAAGTCTGTGGATGAATTCCTGGCTGCTTCTTACTCTGTTGTTGACATTTTTTCAGATACATCACAGACCTTCAAATTTGGTAAGATGAATTCTATTTTCCACATTATAACTTAAAGGCAAGGAAAATGACGAGTTGAGTGCAGGTGCTAAATTAGCAAGTGTTATAATTATTACTTCCTTTTGATCTGCTCATACTGGGTATTGTAATATCTAATACATATATTAGCAAGAACACTCAACACAGCTCACCTTGATGAATATTAATAGCATTATTAAAACAGAATTAAAACATGCCATACATAGTTGGTAATAGCTACTAGCACTTTGTTTTATGGAATCTGTTCAAGGTCTTGAAATAATTTAGTAAGCAAGTTTTCAATTTCAAGAGTTAAACACTATTGAGTTTTACACATGTACTACAACTGGTCATAATTTTCCTTTTCTATGCTTTTCCATAAATGAAAATTATTTTAAAAATAAATATCTTTTTTTTTTTTAATTTTTTAATTTTTTTTTTTTTAGAAGAACATTCTCTAGGCACTTGAATGTCAAAAATATACAATATAAACCTCTTCAGCAATATTCTTGTGCTGCCAGAGACAGAAAAAATGTTATCAGTTTTCATATTTTTTATTTCATATTTTGTTAGTCAGTTACTTACAAAAAATTCCAAGGGAGTAAACATTTTTGCTGAACAGAGACTTCCTTCCCCTACTCAAAGTAGGGCATTCTCTGGTACAATTAACCAGATGGAATAAACAAGTAAATGATGTGCTTACATTTCATGTTAATGACACTTACACACAGATTGATAATAAGTGTCTGGTACATTCCAAGAAGTCCATATACTAAGAATATTACTTGAATTTCAAATGTTTACACTAAAAATCTCCTCTAAAGACAATATTCTGCCTACATGAAATTTGCAGAAGCAGAAACAAAGATTAAGCCTGCAAAGGAGTAAATACAGAATTGTCACCAAGATGGTCAGAAACAATCCCCTTAAGAAAAAAATTAAAATTATTAGGGTTATATATAAAATAACTATTACTAAGAAGCATGGTTCTCATTTTTGCACAATGTCTGGTCTTTTGGAATGAGACAGAAAAATGTCTCCTGGGTGAAAAAATTGTGAACATGCTAGTAGACAAGCAGCTAAGCAAGTTCTAGGAGATGAGGATTTCACTATATGTAGGAAGCTCTTTACAGTAGTATCTAGCATGACTCAAAATATTTCCTTGTAATGCTATGTATAAATCATGGGAAGAAAATGAGGACTAAGCAAAAGTCTATAATTTGTTTAAATGTTAGTCACACTCAACCTAATGTCAGAAAAGAGACAGCAAGAAACTTAAATCACCATATATAACTGAAAAAATAGAGTTGTCCAAACACTGCCATATCAGGTATCTCTGTGTTTGAAATTTTAAGAGGCAAGTTTGTCACTGAAGTGACCAGAATTACATAAAAGGAACTATAAAATGCAAAGGATGGCAGATTTCCATTTTAGCAAGAGATAATCACTACACCAAGTTCTCCCTCTTGGAACTTTCAAAACAGCAGAGGAAAATGCATTTTAAATGCTAACAGAGGGAGGCTATCAGCCTCTGGATAAAAAACAGCACATGAAAACACTAAAAATGTTACACCATACTCTCTCATAAATTCAGGCTTACAGCAAGATTTAGTCTCTGTGGTGAGATTTCTGGGGAGATGTATGAAAATAAGGAACATCCAGTATCAAAACATCCAATTTCCAACTCTTCCAAGTGTCTGTATCAGCCAGTACATTCCACAAAATTACCAACCTTTAGCTTAAACTACACTGGATTTTCACCTTAATTTGGTGATACTCTCAGTTTTCTAACCAGCTTTTTAATCATCTAGAGAGTTTGGGGGAAAAAAGTCTGCTCTGGAAAATGAACATTGACTATTATTATTGGAGGGAAAGAACCTAATATTTTGCAAGGTCTCCAGTAAGAATTAGAGTGAGTTATTTAAATGTTGTTTGAAAGGTTCAGAAGCAGTATGGGCACAGTGCAGAAAGATGCCTTCTGTAGAAGTTGCTGTGAAGATGCTACCAATGTCACTGTGGAGCAACAACTTATAAGCATGCACAGAAGTGACAGGAAATAAAAAGGAAGTGAGGAAATTAGAATCTTAAATATGTAGAATATTAGCAATACAAACCAGCCAACAATGTCAGTAAGACTAGACTATAGGTGCTTGATCTAGGATAAAAGTAGGAAAACTTTAGAAATCCTTAATATTTTTCAGGGCAGAACAAGCACTTGAATTTGGTTTGTGTGTAGAAATTTGCCTTAGCTCTCCAGAGTGTCAATTCTGCCATTCCTAGTTGCCATACAGATGAAATGTGACAAACAACTAGTTTTCATGTAGTCTTTACTTTTTCTTTCATGCTAGGAGCCAGGATACTAAAATGCAAACAAGGACTGTTTGATGTATTCCCCCAGGCTATTTCAAGCCACCTCTTGTGAATAGCTTCTGAATCCCAGCTATAATCCCTGTTTTCAGCTACATATCAGACACCAGGAACAAAGCCTCAGCCATCTCAACTATGATTTTCTGATAGTCTTCTCTCTTACTACCAAAAAAGCTTGACTCTACCAGAGTAATCAGGAAATACATAGTGAAATTTAGTGTGTGAACTTGAAAACAAAATTCCTGTCTTTTTATTTTTCTGATGGCTTTCTTTATATTCATGTTACCTTTTAAAAACATATTGCACAATCTCCCAGAATTTTGTGTTATGCTGTCACTGAACTATAACACTTAATACTTGCTTTGACATTAGGTTGGATGACCTTTTCAAGTTATTGTGTGAAAGAAGTCAAATTTAGCAAAGGTGCATTCTTTCCCATTAAAAATTCTAAAAGGAAACATGCCATGGTTTGGTTTAGAAGAGACCTTTAAGATCGTCTTATTCCACGGGTAGGGACAGCTTCCACTAGACCAGGCTGCTCAGAGACCTATCTTGTCTGGCCTTGTTTGGCATTCCTAGGGATGGAGCACCACAGCTTCTCTGGGCAACCTTCTCACTGCCTCACCACCATCAAGGATACAGGGAAAGAATTCCCTTGTAATATCTAACCCAACCCTGCTCCATTTCAGTTTAAATCTACCACGATTCAAGATCTAACACATGTAGATGTGTTATGGATACATATTTGTGCCAAAACCTTCTCTCCCTTTTCTTGTAGTGCTGAAGAGGCCACAGTAAGGTGCCCCTGGAGCCTTCTGTTCTTCAGGCTGAATAGCCCCAACTGTGTCAGCCTGTCTTCACTGGAGAGGTGCTCCAGCCCTCTGGCCTTCTTTGTGATCCTTCTCTGGACCTGTTTTAACAGGTCCATGTGCTTCATTCTGGGGCCACAGAGCTGAATGAAATACTCCAGGTGGAGTTTCATCTGAGCAGAGTAGACATTTAAGTTAAGTTTGCTCTTTGACCTTGAGATAATGGTCAATTGTTTTTGAAGGTGAGATATGTGTATTTCTAAAAGTAGATATTCTAAAGAACCGGTGAAACATTCATTTAAAGGAAAGCAAAGTATAGGTTTTCACCAAAGCCAGAAGAAATTTGGCGCTGATTTTAATGTGAGAAGTAGCAAATCCTTTAATAAACTGAGAGCTCCCTGAGGGAAAACAATTTATGTGAGAAGAAAAAAATCCAGGAATACTTGACATAGTTGAGAACAGGGAGTGTGGAGGAAGGAGCCAAGTTTTCAAAGTATGTATTCAGCAAAGAAATTTTATCCCATATTCTCAAATGTTCTAAAACACAAATATATCACAAGCCTGAGTGACAATGCACAGTTAGAGCAGAATTCAGTATGCAGCCTTTTCTACACGCACATATAAAGCAGATGTAAGTTGCTTTTTGCATCACTGCAATTTCCTACAGTGGAATGTAACCTCTGCCAAGATCAGTGCTGACACACGTTTTCATGACAGTCAGAAAAGCTTTTGCAAATATATTTCGAGGGCAGCTACTCCAGTCACACAAGTGTGTATTTCCAGTCATTGAGATCATGTATAGAAAAACCAGGCACACAAATACACCAAACAGAGACCATATGAACAAAGGAGCTCCTGGATTTTTTTTGGTTTTATACATAACACTTACTGAGGATCCTTTCAGTATATTCAGGGCACTTAGGCTGGGAGCTGGGGTACCATCTGTGTAAATCTACTGTGTTTAATTATATTTTTTTTTCTATTTTGCCTTTTTCTCATCTCATTCTCTTTGTTTCCAGCATCAGATTTTCCTCAGCTAATATAAATTGTTATGTACATACACTAAAGGGCTCTTGACAGCTTTAATTTGCGTATTTAACCCTACACCTTTTTTACTTTTGATTTCCCTATTTTCTCTATGAAAACTTTCTCTCTGAGATTTACATGGTCTGGTTTGCAGACATTGTGCAATGCTCAGATCCTTGCAGAGCATGGCAGCTCTTCTGCTGTTGTCTCCACTTTATTCCTAAGGACTGCAGCAGACAAAATAAAATCCTGCACTGTGAATATATAAGCTGTGGAGAGCTCAGACATAACTCTACCACCTGGGATAAGCTGTCTGCTTACAGGCTAGAAGGCAACAGAGTTCCCTGAGTTCAAAGGGAAGGAGAGAAAATGAAAGCTGACTATTCCTGTGCAGTCAGAAGACAAGTAAAGGATATGTTCTGGAGGGTCCTTGAGGTTTATAATTTTCTATCTCCAGTACTTTAGCATATGAATAGTCAGTGGGATCCCTTTTATTTATTTCAGTGTGTATAAAGGCTATATTTCAGCCTTCAAACTGCACAAAAGTACCCTTCAAAACTAGCCTTCAAAAAGTACCCTTCAAAAGTGGTACATTAAGTAGAGCTCTATATTTCTTGTAAACATAATGAGACTGCACATTTCTTTGTACTTTTGAAGGTAAGACATTTGTCACTTGAAACAAGGGTCCATAAAAGGTGTGCTTTCACTCTAATCTCCCCCTTCCACAGTAACTCAAATCAAGTATCAATGGTTTTAATAAAAATTAATTTGCCCAACATTTCCCCTCATAGCATCTTGCTGAGGGATGCACATCATTTCTGATTAGGTGTCATACAGATGGTTTAAGCAGTTTAACATTCCATGTCAGGGACTTCGAGCAGACAAAAAAATCTCCCTTTGTTTTCTTATCTTGGTTGGACAACTATTCAGAAAAATGTTTGAACATTAAAAACTTGATAAATTTTAAAGATGATATTTTTCTTTTTAATGTTGAAGCACATTGCAGAATGTAGAAACTGGTAAAAAGTCTGTGATGGAGCTTTCTAATGGCATCAATGTCATCTCTCAGCAAGGTGGCCCTCACTAAAGGGCAGCATGTAAATGAAAATTATTATTATTACAGACAACACATACACATCAGTTTCTATTCTAAAGAAAAATATTTCTTTTTATAGGCTTTCCTGTCATGAAAACTGCTCTTGTTTAACCAAGAATTGTGATGAAGAAATCTTTCCATTGCAAAACAGATTAGATCAATCTCATCCTAAGAAGACAAGTTAAAAGGCATCATTTGCTATGTACTTTTCAGAAGACACAAGGATGTGTAACAATCCACTGATTGTAACATGAGAAAACATTGAGTAGAATATAAATACTAAGGAATATGCTTGTAAAAGTGGCCATGAAGGAATCTGAACACTTTTTATGCAATTCACATCTATATAAATACACCTCTGCTGCTGACAGTAGAATCTATCTCTTTCACAAACAACTTCACAAAGGAGGTGTCACCTCTTCTATGAAGACAGGCTGAGAGATTTGGGGTGGTTCAGATTAGAGAAAAGGAGGGCCCAGAGGCACTGCACACCACCTTCCAGTACCTAAAGGAGGCTACAAGAAAGCTGGAGACAAGCTTGCATCTTTTAGTGCCTAAACAGGGTTGCAAGAGTGCTGGAGAGGGACTTTTGACAAGGGCATGTAGGGAGAGGACAAGGAGAATAATTTAAACTTAAAAAAGTATGTTTAGATGAGGTATAAGGAAGAAATTCTTCTTTGTGAGTGGTGATGAGGCACAGGAATGTGTTGTCCAGAGAAGATGCTCCATCTCTGGAAATGTTCAAGGCCAGGTTTTATGGGGTTTTGAGAAAACTAATCTAGTGGAGTGTGTGCCTGCCCATGGTAGGGAGGTGGGAAGTAGATGATCTCTAAAACTCTTTCCAACTCAAGTCAGTCAATGATTCTGTGCAAATGCAGGAAACAGATATTGGAATGGATGCGGTGGAAAGTAAAAACATTTTCTCAGCTGCACCTAGTTAGTCAGTGGCAGAAATAAAAGATTTTGAAGCCTTAGACTGCTGATATGTTCAAGAAGTAGTCTCTCTGATGCTTAATTCTCTATGGCAGAATTTCCTGACCAATTGTGTCATTTGTCTCAATCAAGCCCACTCTGCTAATTTAAATTAAGAGCCCAGATTTAAAAGGTCTTTTTTCTTAAAACAATACGATGAATCTTGATGCAACAAATTGCTCATCTGACAAATTAATGAGGTGAGAATCCTGCTCTGCTGTGGCTGCAACGTGGCTGTGGGTTAGAGCAACTGGCCCTTAGGAGGCTGTTTCCAGCTCCCTACTTTGTCCCAGCTTGCTTTCTCAATCAGGCAAGCTAAAAAGGCTTGTTTTATCTTCTTCATGTGAGATGCAGATAAAAAGCAGTCTCTTGCTTTGAAAAGGTCTTGTCAGTAGAAGCCTGTTGAATGCTACAAGGCACGCAGTGCTTTAGTATGTGCACCAAATGCATTCGTGTTGTCTGCTCTAGATTACTCTGGCAACAAATTTGTAATAGAGTACCCTTTGTATTTGCCATGCTGCTACCTATAATTTTGAAAGAAACTTGCAGAAATACTCCAAGTGACAGAGCTTTAATGATATCAAGTTCATAAAACTATGCTGGCAAACCATTGATAATATCTTTAAATAGTGAGGGAACAGGAAGATAATTTTCTCTGTNNNGAAGATTATTTTTTCTGTGAATGTGTGTGTGTGTGTGTATATATATATATGTATATATATTTTTATAGATATATATATGTGTGTGTGTGAGAGAGAGAGAGGAAGTTGTAGGAGAAAGAACACTTTTCTCCATATATGTTCTACAAAGAAAAAACAATACAAAACAAACGAAAACATCTGAGCGAATGACAAAATCTTTCAGAAATTGCAAAGCAGAAGTGAGGAAATTCATTCCAATCCTGTTATTCTCTTTGCATCCAGTGCCCTTCTCTAGAAAAGTATATTTCCCTTATGACCTTTATATGAATTTTTAAAATTATGCCAATTTTTTTTTAATTCATGAAGAAAATGGAAAAAATAAATCATTATTCTTGCTATCAGTAGCACAAAGATTTTGCTTTTTTTTTTTTTTAGTAAAGGGTCCAATAATAATTTTCTGTACTACAGAGTTCTTTTACTTAAACATATACAGTGTATTATTGACTGGAAATCATCTGGCCAAAAAAATCCCCAACATTAAAATTCTACAACAGTGACCACTCTATCATATAAATTATGGCCCACTGCTGTACCACACACTGAATTTTCTCTGACTGTGTCTTTTACTGTGTTTCTTACTTCGGCATGAAAAACAGATGACTAAAAATACATTATTTGTATGATTGTTTAATGTAGTGATGAGCTGAGTGGATTACCAGTATAAGGGATTGTATGGAGTGATGTATATGTTCCTTGGTTTTCTGATAACAATTTCTCACCAGGAACTAAATTAAGGTCATGCAGGAGTCGTAAATTTCATGAGCCTTTGGCACAAAACCATACAGAAATGAGTCCCTGTGGTCTCATTCCATATTCCCATGGCTGAATTGGTCCATCCTGGACTGCTGACCAACACACACATGGAAATTTGGGAAAGAGGGTTCTCCAGTCTTTTATTGATGCACCAACTCACTCTGAAAACAATTACAGATGACAAACTCTTGTACTAGTGTTCCATGAATAGATCACTGATATTTTGGCAGAGAATACTGGATCAGTCTGGGATTTTTTAATTCAATCATAGTGTTGTCTTGCTATTAATTTTCCCAGTCTGATGCATATATTAATGATGAATAATACTGGAAGTTTCTTACTGGAAGTACTGCAGCATTAGAATATAATATACTAATCACTTTCTTAGAGCTGGGAAAAGAAAATAAAAAGGAAGAAAANGTAATAAAAAGTAAAAATGGTTTAGGACCATCCTTCACCCTTGTAAACAGCCTCCTTGACCTAATAAAAACATATCCTGAGGGTTTTTCCTCCAGCATTTTAGCCGCATCCTTTGCAAATTCTGCCCATTTTTCAATTTCTTGCTATCTTTTAGCCTGGAAAAGAAACAGAATTCCTTTTATGAGAATTACCTGTAGAGGTCATGGTTGACGACCTCTTCCAGTCTCATTTATTTAAAATTATTTTGGAAGATCTAGAAATTATTGCTTTTTACTGTTATTGAACTTCATAAACTTGCAGAGGAATCTAGCAGTATTTTTGACATCAGGCAACTACACTCCCAATTACTTCAGAAGAATTGTTGGAAAAAGATGTAGTTTGAAATGGGTTTACACATATGAATTTATGCAGAAGGAATAACTGAGGGATATTAACTTCTATGCTCACTTGCACAGATATTTTGTATGCACATGTACCATGCTGTACCTTGGCCCATTCATCCCATTCTGTTTCTAACAAAAAGTTGTGCTGACAGATTCAGAGAAGTTATGCCCTGTTGACTATGCTTTGCATTAAACAAAAACCACTAGTCTTCCAGATTATCTATAATTCACAAAGGCTGTCTTAAGAATGAATAACAGAATAATCTTTTAAACTCCAAATTGAAAAAGAAAAAGAAAAAAGAAAAAGAAAAGAGAAATAAGAAAAAAGAAAAAAGAAAAAAGAAAACAAACAAACAAAACAAAACAAAAAAAAAAAAGAAAAAAGAAAAAGAAAAGAGAAATAAGAAAAAAGAAAAAAGAAAAAAGAAAACAAACAAACAAAACAAAACAAAAAAAAAAAAGAAAAAAGAAAAAGAAAAGAGAAATAAGAAAAAAGAAAAAAGAAAAAAGAAAACAAACAAACAAAACAAAACAAAAAAAAAAAAGAAAAAAGAAAAAGAAAAGAGAAATAAGAAAAAAGAAAAAAGAAAAAAGAAAACAAACAAACAAAACAAAACAAAAAAAAAAAAGAAAAAAGAAAAAGATGCATTTTAAAATAGGATAATCATGGGTTTTCACACTTAAACAACACTTACCTGATATATAAGCAGAGATGGAAGATAAAGCCTCTAGACAAATGTTCACAGAAAAGAATCTAAAAGTTCTACTACATCATAAATATAATAGCAAGTTAAAAATATTTGATATAATGAAAAAAACCCAGTAATCAATGTGGTTCACATATACTGGAAATTTATGGAAATAACAAAGTTTTACAATTTCATCAGCTACAGAGACATGTATTTTGAAAACTTGAACTCCAATATCAAATTTTGGTCATAGAATCACTGAAGAACCTCCTGAGGAGAGAAGGCATACAAGTCTAGAAGATAGAATCTTGGGGAAGATTTAAAAACAGACTTGGTGAGATAACTAGATGAAGGAGATGCAGGATTATAACTTTTAAGTAATACAGTTGTTGTGTAAATAAAAGGGAGTAGCAATCTGCTCCCCACGCTGAGGGAACAGGAAGTATCATCCAACATGATCCCAGTAATTTCTGAATGAGTCCAGTTTATATGCATAGGCAAGTCACCAGTAGCACAAGAATTTGTACATCAAGCTCCCTTGGATAACTTTGACTTTTACCTGAGGCCAGCTTTATAGAAAGAGCTAGTATTAGAACCTGGACATTCTAGAGACCCCATCTCATATTAAGAAAACCAAATACATTATGCAATCATCACACTGTTACTGTATGGAGATAGCCCCACAGGTCTTCTTTCAACATCAAAAATTATTTTTTTTCTTCTCAAAATGCCATCTTCCCCGAACAATATTTGAGTTAAAAAGAAAAAAAAAAAAAAAAAGCAGGCTATTTTCTCATTTCACAGAATTTGAAGATGCTGTGTTCACTGTTTGGCCTTTTTTTAAGAGCAGCAGTTCATTTGCATAATAATTACAAGGTTTAACAATAGCATTAGTGGCTGAAAGACATACATTCCAGTTAAACTAATGATAGAATTGCATTACACATTTTAATGCAATTTAAAAATGAAAGCTCTTCAATTCTAAAATGTCATACAGATCCCCAAAGCTCAGCAATATTTGTGTTTTAAGAAGGTAAAATCTCTTCCCCAGTCCACTGTGAAAGCTCTGCTCTTTAGTGACTTTCAAAACCCTATTCATAAATACTGATTAGGTACTATTTCACCACAGGGTGCAGCATTACTAGCAGAGCTCCCTACCCAGGGCGAAAATGGAAATGTTAGTATAGTAAATCAGGCCAAATGTCCTGGTAATTCTATACATGAAAGATCATCTTTAATAAACAGATGTTAACTTGGGACTCAGCTCATTTTATTTTTAGTATGCAAGTGTCAAATGCCACAGACTGATTTAAGGTGGAAAAGCTATGGGCAGGGATTGCATAATGTGATTGCATTTAAAGGGAAAAACAGCTTAGAGGCACAGGCTGTTTGGAGTGCAGCTGGCTGACAAAACTGCAAAGGTACTGGATCCAAGAGACATTTTCTTCTGCTAAATAATGGGTCACATACATTACCTGCCACCTTCCTGAAATTGCCAAAAATTAACCACTTTTACAGCTTGTTGTGAAAGGCTTCTGTACACCTGCAGAGTTCTTTGGCTACTCTTCATAATACCTGGTTAAGCATAAAATGCGTTAAATGCATAAGGACTTTTGTTTCAATTGTAGAATCATTACAGAAGCAGTGTAGTAATTAGGGAATTAATTAGCCAATGGCCATACTTTATTCTTCGTATAATCATTAAATGCACAATTAACTGTTCTTTCCATTTTGTTCTTAAACACAGTATTTCATAAAAAAACCAACAAACCAAAACTCAAAACCCAAATCCCCCAAAACAACACAAATCCACATAACACCCATTATATTTTGGAGCAATTACACTAACAGAGCAATTTCCCTGCCACCATGATAGCTCTGCCTCAGGCCAACACTTCAGCTTCCCTCTGTTCCTTGAACTATGAAGGATTCTTGAATGTTTGACCATGCTGGAGCCTAGAGTGTCCTTAGAGGTCACTAGAGGGAGGATAACATCACTCTCCAGCAGGTTTTATACCCAGAGATGTTCAGGGAGCATTAATTACCACACCTCTTTCCTTCCTGATGAGTTTCTTTTAAACGATGCCACTTCCCACTGCTGGTAAACAGGGGTTCCATCGTTTCCAAAAATATCATTGAAACCTGCAGGAAGCACAACATAAGGCTGGAAAATTGATTATTATTTCACTTGCAGATTCATACCACATAGTATCATTTAACCTCCATGAGTTCAGGAAGATACCTTATATTAGCAGTGGTAAAATAATGAAAGTTTTCAGTGTGGCTGAGTGCCCTTTTCCATTCTTGGACTTCATAAAAGTTCTCTACTTGTAAGCATTATGTCTCATGCAGTAGGATCAGGAAAACAAGCTAGTTTTGGTTGCCCTGAAAAATCTCCCCTTTAGCCAAACCCATCTCTGATTTAAGGGGAGAAGTTAGTCTGCCTGTATTTATTTCATCATGCTCAAGTTCCCAGGCTCTTAAATTTTACACAATTTCTCGGCAGAAACCAACACTTTGATACATTAGAGACTACACTAAAGAAAAAAACCCTCCCTTTTCTAGTGAAAATTGAAATCCAAGTGTGATCCCAAATGAGACTCTGGACCATGGAGTACTGCAAATCCTTGCTTCCCGCTTCAGTAATAACAGAACTATGGAAGTCCCTGAATTAAGGACGAGAATGTCGGTGTCAGATCTGCGAGCAACACGCCTGACACTGAAAACAGCACAAAGGAAAAACCTCGTGCCAAAGATTTGTTCTTAGCTTGGCAAAGAGATATTGCTTTTGCAACCTGTGGTGTTTTCCAACACCAGCAAGTGTCTCATTACAGCTCTCCAGAGAAATGGAGCAGGAAAGCAGCCTTCAAGGAAATCAAGAAATCAAACTGGTGTGGCAAAAGCGTGCTAAACCATACCAACTATGACAGATCATTCAATTTCTTCCAGGAGTTTCATAGCACAGTGTTGTTGAGAAAATCAAATACATTGCATTTAACTGCTCTGGGACATTTAGGATTTCCAGTGCAGAATGCAGGGATTTCTACAGAGTGGTAAACAGAGAATGTCTTCTATGGAAAATTCTTTTTCTCCTGTGCATTCTCTATATTCCTGACACCATAAATCTCAGTTTGTCAGAATAAGCTTTGTTCCTGTTCTGAATGACACAAAAGCTAAAAGGACTTTTTAGCTCTAAATATGAGCTTTTTTGTGCGTGTCACTATGCGAAATTCCATGATATCCTAACAGAACCAGTTATATAGCTCTTGGACTGGAAGAAGACTACTGCAATTGCTCAAATTATCTTGGTTCAATTATGTTATTTTTATTCATGGTTTGAAATAGGCTGTGATGATGCAGAAAGAAAACATCCTCTCTCCAGTGTTCCTACCACGGTATATAACTCCAAGGCTCTAATTTATACCAGCTCTATTTTCAAGGGGAATTGACTCCTCTCCTGCTATGTATTATATACACACTGTATAAATCATATAAATCAGGAAAGAAGATGAGGAGAAGATGGGAAAAATACTTACTATCAGGAATGAAATGAAATGGTTTGAATGAGTTTACCAGTGTGTTGCTTAAAATATTTGGCTTAGCACTGGAGTCAGCACCTGGCTGGTTTTGCAGCAGCTTGGGAAATCTCAGCTTAAAGAGGAGCTCATTGAAACCATATTGCAGCGTTATAAAATAGACAAATACCACTGCAGAACAATAGTCAGAACAGAAAAGCTGCTCTTTATATAACTGGAATGTGTTGACTGGCCCTTCATATATTTGTAATGACATTTAATTCCTTTCTTCTTTCTACCTATGGAGGAGCACAGATTAATTAGTGATTTAGGCACCACCCAGAGCTGCATCTTTATTTCTCCTGATTTCTAGTGTCAACACTAGATAAGAGAGGTGGAAATTGCATTCAAGATTGCAGTTGTGTTCCCTGTGGTGTGTACAACAAATGCACAATCATAAGCAAAAAAGAGAGTCGTATTTTGCTGTAAAAAAATGTCTTTTGACAGACCTTAATCATGCCAGTGTAGCAGTCTAGGGAGGCTATGAAAGTTAGTCAAACCTCTTAGAACAGAGACTTAGAATAAGACTTTACAACACTTGGAAAACAAAAATAAATCCTTATTTTTCATAATACTGAAATACAGTTTGACTTGTTTTAGCACAAGGTTATATTGCTTAATGTTATTTGCATTGTAACATAAACATATTCTACAATTTTTTTTAATATCATTTCTTCCCAGACTTCATAATAGAGGATTAATTCTTGGATGTTTGATACCACTGCAAATTTCACAGGGCAGACAGCAACAACCTCGGCATTGCTTTTACTGGCATTTGGGTAAATTAACTGTGTAATGAGTCCTTGGTTGCCCTTAACCAGATCTTTGCTGGACAGGTTCATTTACAATGCTCAAACAGAATGACCTTCCAATCTGGCTTAGAGGCCCCTAGATTGCTATAAATGTGACCTGACATTTCCTTATGGGTGAAAAATTAGATTATAGCAAAGAATACAATAACATAATTCTATTTCAGGGTCTAAGTGAAAGTGGTGGTCGAACAGATTAAGATGTAAAATTCCTTTGTAAAATTAAATTATTTATAATATGATGCATACTCCTTGTTTTATCTGTCATATAATACAATTATTTCATACAGTATAGCAGCTGCATTCATTGGTGCTGCTGACAAAACAAAAATAGTATCATTGCCAAGAAAGGGGTCAAGAACTTTGGAGGGCAGTTATTCTGACTTCTAAAGTTTCATCTTTAAAATAAAAACACTTGCAAATTTTGCTCAGTTTTACAATGGTATCTGGCCTTTAAGAAGTTTTTTCACCTATAATGCTAATCAAAATCACTGAATTTTCACAAGTTTTTTTAACAGTATTGGTATATTAAATTGCCACATGTTATCATGCTCTCCTAGATTGTCAGCTGCCTTACTTCAGTCTCTAATACCTTACAATTTTTTGCCTATAGCCAGCTAAAAGTCCCAAAGAGACTAGGTGCAATTGTTTAAACATTTCATAAGTAACTCTCATTCTGTAGTTAAAATACCTAAATGTCATCAATTAAGTAAGCGAATCTGTAGGATCAAAATCAGAACTAGTTGCATGTACACTTTTAAAATTCTTTGATTTTTTTTAGTGTAACTGTTAGGATTCTTTTCACATTAGAACTTTTGTATAATTTCTTCTACTACTCAATTCTCCTGGAAAGTTCTACTGATCAGATCACATAGTTGAAATGTATGGTGAGATTATAGCAATTAATTCACCACAATTAATGATATTTATAATGGAAATTTTCAATTTCAATCTTCAGTCATATAGTGCTATTTTAGTGTTCAAGTTTCTCTTTGTGATGTTTGAGTTTTTGCAAAGCTTCTTTACAAGAAAGCAGAAAAAAAAAAAAAGTTAATCAAGAAGAAATTATATGGATTTCCAGAAACTCACATTTTATTCTGCCAATTCACTATGAAAACAGAGAAAAGTCTGATGACTCTATTCTGCTTACTGGCTGTGCTGGGTAGGGTCTCTTAATGAAGTAATGCACACACACAAACAACAAAGAACAAGAAACATAAATCCTGTAAGTGTTGTGAAATAAGGCACTAAAGCAGGGCATCTTTTATCAGCCCAGCTGACACAGTGTTTAGTAATTAAGGCACTACTCGTTAAGCATTTCTGCAATGCCAACAATAAACTCATCTAAGAAAATGAAGTTTCTGTCTTCTACATCCTGGAATAGTTTGAATTTAAAATTATTTATTTCATGGAGCACTTCCATGTCATAATTCTGGCCCAGACTTTGCCATTCTTTATACTGTTTTAATTAAATGGGCAAATAGTTTTGAACTCCAAAAAAGAAAAGAATTCTGATTTATGTTTTTTTAATCTCAGCTAGGCACATAAAATTCCATGTTCTAATCTAAAATGTTACATCTGTATTTGGTCAACACTTCTGCCAAGACCTTGTGTTCTAATATAAAATGTTACATCTGTATTTGATCAACACTTCTGCCAAGACCTTGTAGTAACTCTGTAAATATTATCTATCTTTGTGTAATGAATTTTCAAAAAAATTTTTTCTAGTTTCATGCCTTTCTAACCTACTGCCAAACTGTATTTTTCCATCAGTCTTTGGATCTGCCAAATCTATAATTTTCTTGAGATTGTAGTTAATAAATTGTGCAGTAGCAGATTTTCTTAGTAGGGCTTCAGGGTTTTCAAATCCACTAGAAGATGCCCCTGTCTGTATCATGATCAAATGAAACTTCTCTTAATTCCCACTTCTTACTGCTGTGTCATGAGACTGAATCTTCCTGTGTGGCACCAAACGCTGAGTTCAAGAGCTCTGCATTTATGGGAGCTGCTCAGCAAACCCACTGTAACATTCCAGGCATTCCCAAGGACAGATGTGAAGTGTATTGTTACAAGGAAAACACCACAGGACCTTTTGAAAAATGGGAAATTATATTATTTACCAGCACGACTCAGAATCTTAGGCATTTGAAATTAGGTCCTGAGTGCGCCTAGACAAGTTAATACCCTTGGGGTCCACGGTTCACCCACATACATCAAACATGTTTATGAGGTCACAGAGCACTAAAGGTTTATCTCTTCTCTGATTCTAGTTGTAAAACACTGCCTGTAACGTGCCTGCAGTGTCACACTGCTCAGAAGGGTGAAGGCAATACCAAATAACACAGAACCTTCACTTCTTGCTCCACATCCCCTCCATCGCCCCAAAAACCCCAAACCCTCACACATAGAAACAATGCTGAACTGCCTAGGAGCATTGCCATTTCATGGCAAACAAGCTCTGCATCCCAATAAATGTCTTTCAAAAAGCTGTCTGTTATCTTGAACTCAGACTTCAATTCCCTCTGTTGATATCAGACCTCATTTTCTGCACAGCATTGGCCTGATCTGAACATAGCACAAATGCAATTTTGAGAAAAGCTTTTGGAATATTATTAAGAACATAAAAATCATTCTGTTGCTTAGATGAAGGTTTTGTAAGTAAATCTGCATCACTTGTCCCTAAATTAACAGCATTTAACCATCTGTGCAATTAGAAGGTTTCTTAGCGACTTCATAATACCCAAAAAAGGGCAATTTTTCTTTTCCAAGGAAAATCAGGTCAAATACATAAAAATCAAAAAGAAAACAAAGATGTAAAACACTCTCAGTGTCTCTACAACTTAAAACTCAAAACAAACAAACAACTCCCCAAATCCTCTAAACAGACAAAACCAACCCAGGAACTACTTCTATCAGAACTCTATCGTATTTTGGTACGTGGTTCCCACAGAGATTTGGCCAAATGGAAAAGAAAGGGGAACATATCTTTAATTTTTATTTCAATATTTTCAAATCAATAGGATATCTCAGTCAGTCATAACACATCTAAATTACATTTTTAAGGAGAACCTGAATTAATTGAAAGCAACTTAATTAAAACTGGGCTTTTTTTATAGTGAACAAAAATGAAAGTGCATGTCCTGGAGCAAATTATCACATTGCCCTATCACCATTTCAGCTGCATATTCAAAGACAGCACAAAGACAGGAAATTGGTAAGGCACTAGAACATTTAAGGACTGCTGGTGGAATATGGAGTCCTGCTCTAAGTGACAACAATTTGCAGAAGTAACCCATGGCACTAATCACTGTCACCACTCATTCAGTACCAGAAAGGGACAAGTGGCCCTCAAAGTCCTCAAGGACCCCAAATGGCACTGTCAGAGTCACGATGCCAAAGTTATGCTAAACCAGTGCCAGATGAGAGCAGAAAAGCAGTAATCACCTCTGTGGATTAAAAAGTGCATAGAAGCCATCACTGCAGAGCATGGGACAATCTGTAACAAAACAGTTCATGCTGAGGGAATGCAGTTGATTTTTCACAGCCCCAACAAAAAGAGAATGGGAAGATTGTGGTATTTCCATGTGTAATTTTTTCTCATATGCAAGTGGAAGTATTTGCACTGTGACTGTGTTCTCTGATACTAACTGGAGTTCTGCTGCAAGGATTCAGTTCTTTAGCAGAAGTTTATTTGGGGTGATGGAACACAGTGTATGTATATTTTCTGCTTAACCTTCTATTTTTAAAAACCTTCTTAAAACCTTGTTGTTGAAACTATTACATGAAACTATCTCTTAAAATACCCCACTTCAAAGATATAAGGTATTAAACTTCAAAGGTTTTTATGTATGTCTGTAATCAATCTAAGTAACGACTTTGTACACAGTTTTCCATCCTGGTTGAAATTAACACAAAATTTAAAAAATGGGTTTAGTATTAAAGCTGTGGGCCAGCTCTGTGTTTTAGTGTATACTGTCATTTGTAAGGGCTAAATAATCATTAGCACAGTAACAGAGTAATAATTAGATTAGATTGCCTTCTTACATTATACCAGAAAAGAAAAAGCCATAGCATTATTTTACTTGACCTCTTTACCTTAATAAAGGTCAATTTCAATGCATTTTCATGGTTTTCTTTTTAGTTTAGGTCAACAGACTCGCGGATTTAAAACAAAGCCAGAGCAGTTAATAAACATTTGCCAATTGAATAAAAAGTTACCAAAAAAAATTCTTGGTAAATAACCAATACAATTCTCCAGAATTTGGTGCTTATAAGACTCATATAAAGAAGAATTCTTGTCAGAAATGTAAAATTAAAATCTAATAAGTAAAGCATCTAGCTTAAAATTTTTAATTCTTTTGATTCAAATAATTTTCTATGTAAAAAGGACATAGTTTAGATTACACAAGGTAGTTGAACTCTAATAAGAAGAGATAGAATGAATACAAACAGGCCTTATTGTAAGGCAATAAATATAAGTACATGAATAAAAAAATTTCTACATGCTAATAAGGATAAAAAAAGGCAAAAATAATACCAAGATTTTGCCTTTGTTGCCTTGAGAAAATGCTGTTGGGAAAAAAAAATTCAAAAATCCAAGGTATTGTAGTTATTTTATACGAACTAGTGTGCATGTAATCAGAAATCTACAGAACTCATCACAGGTTGTAGTCACCTCCTTTCAAAATATTGACTGAAATTACCACTAAATATTTAAAAATATTAAGAAATGTAATAAATCTTTTTAAAGTATTAAAAATAGACCAAAGTTTAGTCTTGGAAAATTATTTAATCTAAACTTAACGCTGATGGAAACTTCTTTATGTTTTCTGTCAGGAAAAGATTTTGTCTTCTCTCAGACATTCATTCTTCAGCTCTGATTTGGTGCCAAGGTAAGGAGCAAAAGCTAAGGATAAAAGAATATTTTACCTCCTTAGGCTAAAACTCCCCCGAGTCTCCTTGCCATCAGGTACATCTGTATTTATAGTTTTACTATCTCCTTTTCTTTTCCCTGCAGTAATTCCATGGAAAGTTACTGCTGCTGTGACAAACTGCCTCCTGCTGTGAGTGGCTGAGTGGTACTGATCTGCTGGCAGGGGTTAAAGCACCACAGATCCAAAGTCTCTCTTCAGAAATTAACACAAAGTTGCTGAATTATTGCTCACAAGTACCCTATTGTGGTTTAACTCAGATTCCTGACAGGAAGAGCTGAACTAAAACTTTACTGCAAAGCAGGGAAAGAATACCCTTTAATTTTTCTGGTAAATTCTGTGACACCCTAAATACTTGATGGTCCCTTCTTCTGATATATACAGCATCCTTATCAAAAGCAAACTATCTTTACATGACTGAAACTACACTCATGTGACTGTATGGCAGTGGCAAGCATTGCAAGGAGGGAAAGAAGGATGTGAGATGGAGCTGAACTACTTTTGCAATAGATTTGTCAAAGTAAACTGAGTCAAAAAAAGTCAGAGTAACAGGTACAGGAAAAGCATTTTTTAAAGACCTGCCTTATCCTCCCCTATTTTCTTTTCGTTTTTTTTTTTTTAATCTGCTATGTGGCAATAGTAGGATGAAAAGAATTTCCTTCTTTTAAATTGAGCAACATACATAATAAGGAGAGTAATATTAAGGGAAGGAAACAGTGTGTTTTACCTGACACTCCGGCTGAGTGTGAGGAACAAAACTGCTTTTAGACAGAAGCTTTCCCAAAACTGGGTACTGGTAAAACCAGGAAGCAGAGACTGCAGTTACATAGGCACTTATGTGAATTTGGACTGAAGAGCTGCACACCCACCTCCACTTGAAGCCTGCATTCCCTTCCACCTGTGAAGGCCAGTGCTTCCCCAGTTCTGATACACCTCTCCTCTCCAGCAGCCTTTTGCTCCTGCTCACCTCCCTGCCTTTCTCCTTGACAGCTATCTCTGGCTGTATTGCAAGCCACAAAACAGCAGCAGCAGCAGCATTTAAGTAATTTTTCATCCTGCTGTGGTATTTTGGATCATTAATACAAGTCTCTATGGACACAATGTTTAGAACAAGAGCTTCTGCAACATATTTACAAGATGCTTACATTTTTTTCAGCTAAAACTGTTTCCTCTGCTCTCTTTCCTGCCTCAAAGGAACTATCAGTCAGACAAGAGTTCATCTTTTGCATACAAATTATTAACAAAATGTAGTGGCATTAGGCAGACCATTTGCCAAGTAATTAAAAAAAACACCTCAGAAAACATGGGGAAAGATAAAGTGAGAGTTTCCAGATGGTAAAATTTTTTACTTTAGTCATTAAAATTAAAAGGCAAATTAGGAATATGTGTGCATGTGAAGTTAATATATTAATTTAATATTCAGATGTAATTTAGCCAGGATACAGTGAAAATATCATCTTGTATTTCTGTTTCAATCAAGAAGAGTGTCATTAGTACTAAAACTTCTTTCTCAAAAAAGGTGCTCTGTATAAGTTTCCTCCAGCAAAGACAGTCAGTCAGTCTGACTGAACAAAACAAAGTTGGGGAAAAAATTTCTTTCTTTCTGAAACCCAAGCCACTTTTGCAGCTTTCAATTTAGACACTTTGTTAGTCTCAGATGTCAAAATCATTAGCCACCTAGGAAATCTAGCTAAAGGAAAGAAATAATTAAGGATGATATTTAATGTTGTTTGCTGTGGTTGTCTTTACCCCTGACTCTGGTGCGAAACTGAGATACCAGTTTGCTGCCTTTACAGAAAGACTGCAACAGACCCCTGCAGGGTGTATTTTCCCATGTGCTTGGCTGCATTCACACCCTAATGCATGAGCCCCAAACATTAAGAAATTAATTCTCTGTGTGACTGGTGAACTTATTTTCAGAGGAATTTAACTTCCAAATAGGCTCTTAAATAAACAGGCCAGACTTTCCAAAGTATTCAAGCATTTTCCTTCTTTGCGTCCCCATGGCCACTGCTGTGCTCGAGGTGCCTTGCTGCCACAGCTGAGACCAGTTCCTGCTGGGTAGCAACACCTGGGAAGTACATCCAGGGCAATCTCACTGGTCACCCTGTAAAGGAATTCTTGGCGTGTGCTGTTTATCAGGCTACAGCTGAAAGGGTGCATAAAGCAGCTTATTCTCACACAGCACAGCTGCCTGGGAATATCCTGTGTCCAGGAGCTGTCCTGTGGCCACTGCAAAGCAAACTCGTGGCTATGAAGGTTTCCCAGAAAAGAGGAAGGGTTTGTGCCACACAGGTGAGCAGATAATGCAGGCAGGATTCCTAAGGCTAGGCCAGACCCTTGGAGGCAACATGATCAAGAAAATTCCCAGGTGCCTTGAGAACACCGAGCTTCCTGCAGTCCCTGAGGGGGCAAATGTAAATATAGACAATATAGACAACTCTTGTGGGATGCTGAGAGACTTGGTTTTCCCTGATGAACAAAAACAGTCCCCCAATCTCTATGAAATATTCTGTATGTTTCATTTTCCAATCTCCAAATCTGTCATCATTGCAGCCCCTGACACTAGGCATCAGCATGTTCAGCAATAGTCAGGGAAAGCTTTCTACTTCTCTGTTTATTAGTGTTTAAAACTGCGTGGTAAAGGAAACCCCTTTCCAAAGTCCCCTGTCACACTTCTTGCATCTGCAAATACTGAAGGAAAGGTATTTATTGTGAAATTCCTCTCAAAAGATAAAACCTGCTTTAGTGACAGGGATCTTTTAGTGTATTTCTGTGTTCACAGACTTGAAAATCTAACTACTCGTACTAGGGATTACTTTTAAAAGTCTTGGTTGTACAGATTTAAATGTCCCTTGGATTTAGTTTAAGTCAATAACATCAAAATTTTTACAAAGTATTGCTTGTTCATGTTATGCATTGAGAAGTAACATATCAGTAGATATGAATTACTGAATCAGAACCTAGAAATCTAAGTATTATTCTAGCTCTGCCATGATTTACTATATGATTCTTGAACATTTCTTCATCTTCCCAAGCTTTTGTATCCTTCCTTTTTTTATTGTTGTTGTAGTTATTTAAAATACAGTACCTCACATGGCAAACATCCTCTCTCATGTCCTTAGCAGAAGGAGATAGGACCTGAAGTGCAACATCTAAGTACAGATTATTTAAACTGTACTGATGCTGATGTAAACAAGAAGCATTAACATAAATATTTCCTTTTTACCAAAAACAAGTGTAGCATTTCTTGCTTATTCCAGTAATGTTAATTATTGTTGAATGTAGTCAAGAGTACAAGAAGAAATATTTTATTTGCATATCATGCAAATCAGTTCTTTTGTTTGAAGCCATATGTTTTTATATTCCAGATGTGATTCCCCAGGGCAGGTCACAGATAACTCTCCTTCATCCCATAAACAACAAAACAGATTACAAATGTTTTAGTTTGGATTTAGGATGCTTTTTACACACTGCTTATACTGGAAACTGTTCTAGAACATCCTTCCTTGGGCAATTTACTCATACCATATGCTAGTTAATGGAAACTTGACTTTTATTTAAAAAAAAAATAGTTCCAAGCCAAAAATAAAAACACGTTCTTTCACCCTGCAGGCAGAAAGCATTCTATTCTTGACTTCCAAAACAGTGATGGCATCTGCAAAACCCCTCTGAGAAAGCTGCACTAGTCTAACTTCAAAAGGGAGGAGCTGAGGTGTAGTACAGACCCTCAACAGCTGTCCTCTCTGCTCACAGCAGCTGAGACACCAGCACCAGCTGGGAGATAAATCAGCTTGCACTGCCCTGCCCTCTGGGCAGCTCAGCTGCACCTGCAGTTCTACCCAGGCACTGCAGTGTAGATATAACCTGTTTTACAACACTTTAATATCTCTGCTGAACGTTGCATTTATACTTCAAACATAATTTTGTGCAAATTGAGGAAATTAGTCAGACTTTGTCTGTTATAGAAAACTGACCTGCTTTGCTGGCATGTTAAGAAAGGTATTATTGTCTTAGTGTGGACACTTTATACCACTACAAAGGTGCAGAAAGAATAATAAACTACACAAATATAAATCAGTTTTAAATGGCTATAAATGCTCTTCTTTCCCAAGCTGTGGGAATTTTATTGTTTTCAAAAAATAATTTCCTATTGGCTTAAAACTGTAATAAAAAGACCAGATTTATTGATTCTAACTAACAGGGAAAAACCCCAGAACATGCAAAACCCCCCAAACCCCAAAAACATAAAAGAAAAAAACCCACCACTCCTCATTATTCCCTAACATTTTAAGTGAAGAATCACTGTGAGGATTTGCATTAGTTCAAAGCACTTTTTTTATAAGAATAACCATAAACAGCTATAAAATTTCTCCCATACACATAGGTTTACCTCCTGGGCTAAGAAATTAATTTTTCTTTTAGTTTATTAGCTATTATCACTATTCCCAGCTTTCTTAGACGAATAAGACAAAAAAAACGACAAACAAACAAAAAAATTACCATATAAGTCTCTTTCACTCTTCTCAAGTATTTCTCCAGAAATCACAAAAGAAGATATTATGTGCAAGTTTATTTGTTCTCTTTGCATTTCCAGCCTATTTATCTGAATAATTTCAAGCAAGAATGCTTAACTCCAGGAATATATAACCCTACACAGCAGGTACTTGTTCTGTGCTCCTTGACCCTAGTGTCCAGGTAAGTGCATTGCAAGCTCACTCACACAGGCATTGGAGTAAATCCCAGCTAGATCAGATTAAATCTAGCAGCAAGTGGATTGGGCAGCTGAACAGGGATATTGATCCTGATTACAGCTGCTGTTGCAGTTTAGTCCTTCTTCAGTAGCCCACCCAGGCTCTGCTCTGTCCCATGCCCTTCATGCCCATCGTGACCACGTTGGGTTTTGATGAAAATGCAGGTTGCCAAATTCTCTCTCAAGCAAGGCAGTGACTGAGTCATTGGTCCCAAACCACCAATGCTGTATCTATCCTTCATAAAGGCATTTGTGTCATTAGCCTCACACAAGGTTACAAAGTGTAAAAATATCTACAGCCTTGTGACTTAGATGTTCTGCAGATTAAAAACAAAGATCAGAAATACCAAAACCTTGAGCTTACAGGAAAACAGAGCACACTGTTATACCTTCATTCGGGATGATATTGACATTTCTGGAATGCCTCAAGCTGCTACCAGTCTACAGATTTATAAAGCAAGTCAGGATTGGAAAGTCCTGTGTGTATGCAGAACTGTTCATTTAAGACTGCCACAGAAAATAAATGACACATCTTTAGGCAGGTAAAAACTATATTTCTTCAACTTCCAGAAAAAATCACATACTTCTGAAGATTTTATCTTCCTTTCTCTTCTAAACTCCTGCATTTTAATTTAAGCTATTATACAATGCAATCTTAGTGGTTCATAAATTTTTTTATTATACATTTATTTTATTTCTGTCTTGCACCTTCAATTTTAGAGTGTGAAGAGTATCCACCTGACAGAATATAGATAAGAATTCTGTATCTCTACCTAATCCATGTTCGTAGAGGTAAACTACTGAGAGATGTCTCAACACATGATGGAAGTGTCATGTTGTTGCTTCATTCCCAGAAAAATTTCCTTCACTTTCTCCAGGAGGTAGTTTTGCAAGAGCAGAGACTGGATTAAAAGTGGAGAAAAATATCTGCTCCATGTAAATTAGTTGTAGATCCATCGGTGTCACTAGAACTGGTAACCCAGG